>JAJMFN010000346.1:0-79916 GCA_030574735.1 Hansenula sydowiorum
CTACCAGAGCTGCATTATAACAATAAGACTAACAATAAAAGCAATCACAATATTAGTATCAGCAATAACAATATCAATACCCTTACCAATGGAGCAAAAAGCGCCAATAACTTCAACAATTCCCAACCTCAAACCCCTAAAATTGAGATTCCAAACTACAAGAACTACGACGAACTGAACCTGATTCCAATTGAAAGCTTGGATATATTAAAGTTGTCTGCTGATCAATATGGATGCCGCTTCTTACAGAAAAAATTGGATTTAGACATTTCAATCAAAGATGTTATTTTCAATAAAATTTACAATAACTTGATTGATCTGATCATTGATCCGTTTGGAAATTATTTGATCCAGAAATTGATTGATTACTTATCATCATATCAGAAAGATTTAATGATTGAAAAAATTCATCAATGTTTATTCTTGATTTCTATCAATCAATATGGAACTAGAAGTTTACAAAAAATCATTGACAAAGTGTCAAACACCTATCAAATTGATTTAATCATCGAAGGCCTACAAGCAAATGATGTCAATAATGGTATCGATGATAATAATATTGTTAAGCTAATCAAGGATCTAAATGGTAATCATGTCATTCAAAAGTGCATTTTCAAATTCCCTCCGGAGAAATTTCAGTTCATTATAGATTCGATTTGTCTCAACAATAACATTGTTCGCATTTCTACTCATAAACATGGTTGTTGCGTCTTACAAAAATTGTTGAACAATGCAAACTTCAGTCAGATCTTAAGCATTTCAAAAAAATTACTACTCTATTTAACTGACCTCATCAATGATCAATTTGGGAATTATATCATTCAATTTCTTTTTGAGTTGAATTTCTTGAAAAGTTCAAATAACATTAACTTTTTGATTGACGAATTTTTCCAAAAGATCTACAATAACCTAATTCACCTTTCATGTTTGAAATTTTCATCTAATGTTGTTGAGAAATTTATCAAAATCTTAAAATTCAAACAGAATTACTTATATTTAACTGAGATTATTAAACTTGTTGATGTTAACTTTGAAACCTTGATCAAGGATAAATTTGGAAACTATGTTATTCAAACATTGATAGATCAATTTTACGATGTTAGTGAATTAGGAAATGAAATGAATAGCTTGATTTTGAACATTAAGAATTACTTACCAGCTATCAAATCAGCGCCTTATGCAAGAAAAATCCAGTTGAAGATTCAACAATTGGAGACCAATTACAGCTTTGTCTCACCATCTACAACGTCCTTGAATTCCTTTGATTCATCTTTCAATAATGTGAATAGTTTTCAAATCAACAACATTGATTCAAGAAATTTTAAAGGAAATAACAATTATATTATGAATTACAACTATAACCCAAATCCTCACTTTATCAACGATTCCCAATTTGCAAGCAATATTAAAAGTCAGTACGTCTACACTGTTCCAACCCAAATGAATGATGTTCATGCTCACAATGTTGATGGAACCGTCATGACAGACAACTATGCCATGCAATAAAGTATAAAAAAAATCATGTCAAGCCGCTTAAATAATGAAATAGTTGCTGTGTCCTTCCAATTACTGAAGAATTTATGCCATGTTGTGAAGTTGTCAGGTGCTGCTAGAGTCATTTATATGTGTTTTATTACTACCAATACTACTATTGTTACCATATTATTATTATTATTTTTACTATCGTTCTTATCATTATTATCAGTATCACTATATGAACTAGATATTTTATGTACTTATGTGTTTGTATTCAATAAATGATTAGATTTCTCAGATCACACCTAATTTCCACAGAGGAATAGTGTTCATTTATCCAAACAGGGAAATTTTCCTGATTTTCATTTTGATTTGTCACAAAAAAAATGAAAATACAAAACCGGAGTTAGCTTCATTCCGGGCGGAAATCTCGGGGGACATTCGGTCTTGGGACATACTAAATCTAAGATTGTAATGAAGCAAAAAGACAGAGGTATCTATCTATATATCCTTATGGTCTCTCCCGTGGCGAATAGAATACCATCTGTACCTTCATTTCCGACAGATATCCCACAACCATCAACGATTTGAGATTCTTCAAAATTGGCGTTTATGTCGAATTCTAGAGTCTTAACAGGCAGTGGATTCGATAAATTGAAAACCTCACAGCTCCATTTGTTCTGTATCATGAAGCTGTCGTCGTTTATAACTGTAAGAGACTCTCCAAATACATCTTCAACATTTTTCATTGAATTATAATCAATTATTGGATGTTTGAAACCCATTCTTAAGTCAAACAGCTTTACTTTAGAGCCAGTATACGAACAGCAAACTCTATCACCAGAGGGGATATATTTGATATTAATCAAGGAGCCAGATGATGATGACCTGGTTTGTTTAGACCTACTCGAGCTTGGGTCCCTATTTCTTTTATTATCAACTCTATCGTCAATAGTCAATATTTGACCACTTCTAGTTCCTAAGAAATAAGTATTACCATCTTTATAATCAGCAGATAAGACATCGGAGCCTTGAAATATCACTTCGCTATAATCTTCTAGTATTTCCGGGATAACCTTTTGTACTTTCTTACTCCCACAAATAACCATTGAGTCGCTTATTGGATTATAAATTGAAGTATTGAATGATTCATTATTTGAACTTTTAGCAGTATGCCGTATCATCACACTTGAGCTGGCGTTTTCCGTAATCACTTCAGCTTCACTTGGCTCATCGCCAAATCCTACCCAAGTTCTGAAAATCACTTGAGAATTCCTTCTTTTGTTTACCGATAAACCTCTTATTATCGAATGAATTTTATCTGTTCTGTGCATTTTCAACATTGGAAACAAATCTGAGTCACCAATCTCATTATTCGAAGATGATGATGATGAATCTGGTTCAATCAAATCTTTTGATTGTATTTGGTAAAGATTATTTTGGCTGCTTAATATAATTTTATCATTATCAGATGCAATTTTTTGAAATTTATCAGAATTCAAACGACCTCTTGTATTATGTTTGGACCGAAATTTCAAGCTTTCTTGTCTATATTGATTGATATGAAATCTTCTTTGGCTCGCATATGATTCGTTAAGTTTGAAATCTAAATTTGAAAACGGTTTCAAAGTAAACTCATGTTTCGATTCCACAATAGCCTGCCTTTTATCAATTTTTATTTTTTTCAAGTTTCTTTCATTTTCCTTTTGAATGTTCCTTATTGTATTTGAGTTGTACTTTTGAGAGTCATTTGAGCTCGATGTGATTTTGAAATACTTTTTCCTGGATACATCGTAATAAAAGCCAGGAATCTCCATTACTTGGGCATGTTATGATCATTACTTTCCGGTTATTGTAGTTGTGATATAATAAATTTTCTTCCTTCAGATCTCCGAGATAAACAATAACATCCGGACATCAACGTTATCTATACTAAATCTCAAATAACATGTAGACCTTTAGGTTATAAAGCTTTCTTGAAGACTCGAGATCACTTATATATATATATTGATTGGAATTTTCTATACCCTAGTAAAATGCTCTTTATTTCTTTTTTCATTTTTTTTTTTTTGATATATATAATTTTGAGAATATTCAAGCAATTTAAATTATATGCTGAGCTTTGATTTTTCTATATACATGTATATACTTAATTCAATTTAAACATGGCTGTTGAATGAAAATGCATATATATGTAGTTTCGCTGATGCTAGCCGATTACTGTTTAGATCCTTGCCCTTTAGGCTCTTCTGGCATTCTTGCTAACTTCTGGAGTCTGAGGGTCAGAATATGCTAATACTTTTTTGCGAGAGATGCATCTAGAGGAGTTTTTACATTGAATTGAATATGGATCAGTTGATGCTCTGTTTTTGATGATTGGTTCAATGTTCTTGGGGGTTTATGGCATTCTTGGCTGCTGATTTCCCCATAACCTATAAGTGCTTGGAGGTTTTGGCTACACGATGTCAAATTATCTATAGGCTCATATACTATCTTTTACATAATTAGTAGCTATAAATAATTTTCTGAAAATTCTTGTAGGCCTTCCCAGTTTACCTAGTAATATAATTATATTTTATGGTAATAAATAAGCAGGTAATTATTATCACTTTAATTACTCCAGAGATCATACGGTATACAAAATTACAACTCGGGTTCCCCTCAGCGTATTTTATTATAAATTTATATAGTATATTAAATTTAAGCCGATTATGCTGTATTAATGCGTAAATTATAATTATTATCATATATTTATATATTTTTATAGAAAACCAGCTATTGATTAATCAGATTAGTCTTTCACCTTCTTTAATGTACTGAAATAAATTCATCTTCAACCTAAAACCTTTAGTCCAGAGTCCAACACTGCGTGGCAGCTCAATGTGAGAACACGCTTTGTAGAAGTAATCCCAATTTTGTAGGTTTTACCGTAATCGTATCTCCGAAAAGTTTAGGATAGATATTGGAAGAAGGATGAAGACTTATGAAGCTTACTACTGTCAACAATGATTTTAACTAAACTCGAACCGTAAATTAATTCCTAATATACAAATTTACCTAAACCAACATAAAAATAAGACCCTAATACACATACAAATAGCTTCATACAAATTAAGCAGAAGTTGATGAAGAATATTTGGTAACAGCTCTGGTACCTTCAGAAACAGCATGTTTAGCTAATTCACCTGGTAAGATTAATCTAACAGCAGTTTGGATTTCTCTGGCAGAGATGGTAGATTTTTTGTTGTAAGAGGCTAATTTAGAAGCTTCACCAGCAATTCTTTCAAAGATATCGTTAACAAATGAGTTCATGATTGACATGGCTTTTTGTGAGATACCGGTATCTGGATGTGTTTGTTTCAAAACTTTGTAGATGTATGAAGCGTAAGTTTCTTTTCTAGCCTTAGATCTCTTTTTTGGAGCATCAGTGGAAGAAGAGGTCTTCTTAGCGGCTGGTTTTTTTTCAGCTGGAGCTTTTGAGGCAGGTTTCTTTTCAGCTTTTGGGGCCATTGTGATTGATTAATTGATTGATATATATATGAAGAGAGGAAAAGGGAAAGAAAGAACTTTTGTAGTGGAAGCTGTTTTGTGAATAAGCCGGGAAGTGTCTAGTTTAAATACCCAAAGACGATTGTACATCAGAGTACTTTTTGATATTGGAGATTATGAACAAACAACAAACAGTTCCAGAAATCTCAATGCGCGACGCGTCGGATACCACTTTTTGTAAACAAACCGGTGGGATCTGAGTGCTGTTAATTACACTATAAATCCACACAGACACGTGTAAATATGGGAATAAAGCGGCAGCGACGCATAGTTAAGAGTTTGGCCGGGCCACATCTCAGCAACGGTTGGTGCCAGGAATTACACTACTGGTGCTGTGTAAAATGAGGAACGCGATGTGGATCACCGGTTCCTATTTTTACACGGACGAGTGCGAGTAATTGACGATTTAGTATGGGAGATACTGTGTAAATAGCAGCACACAAGCCAAAGGTAAACAAAAACAACAACATCTTGAAGTTGGATTACTTACCAAAAGATCTTGAACAAATTCGGTGCTTCATCATCGGAAAACATATAAAGTCTAGAGTTCCCCCGTGTCAACAATGCACCATTGAAAAAGCTTTTGGAATTCTTGTTGTCTTCAAAATTCAATAAATACAATAATCATATATCAAAATGTCTGGTGGTAAAGGTGGTAAAGCCGGTTCTTCTGAAAAAGCTTCTCAATCAAGATCAGCTAAAGCTGGTTTAACTTTCCCAGTTGGTAGAGTTCACCGTTTGTTGAGAAAAGGTAACTATGCTCAACGTGTTGGTTCTGGTGCTCCAGTCTACTTAACTGCTGTCTTAGAATATTTAGCTGCTGAAATCTTAGAATTAGCTGGTAACGCTGCTAGAGATAACAAGAAAACTCGTATCATCCCAAGACATTTACAATTAGCCATCAGAAACGATGAAGAATTAAACAAATTATTGGGTCACGTCACCATTGCTCAAGGTGGTGTCTTGCCAAACATTCACCAAAACTTGTTACCAAAGAAATCAACCAAGGCTTCAAAAGCTTCTCAAGAATTATAAGTTTGCTCTTGAAAAGCAAATTATAATTTAATTCATTCAAATGGGTTTTATTTTGTATATTATGGGTTTTATTTTGTTAGTTTAGGTGGTTACTAATTTTACGATTTGGAAGTTTAGTTTTTAAAAAAATTCAAACCATTGTAGAAAACATCAACTATATATTGCAATCATAACTTGGGATACTGATTTCATTTGACATCTGCAATGATATCAACAACAATATTGATAACTGAAACCAACACTTCAACACCAACCAAGATAATGACAATGAATTCTAAATATTCTTCATTTGAATGTCCCAATTGTTCTTTAAGCATTTGCAAAAGATCGGAAATAACTTCAAGTCTCTGATTTAGTAGTGCAACTCTCTGATTGATTTCAAGATACCCTCTTGTGGCTTGATAGATTGGTTCAAGATGAGGTTCTGACCACATTATCTCTGGGGAGTCCAAAACAGATCCATGTAAATTTATATTAATCCTCAAGATGAATAATTCTCCGATACTTTTCATTATTTCATCTTTACTCATTTCAACTTTACCAGCTAATGCAATTTGTTGTGGGATGTCTTGCGTATCTTCAATTGTATTATCAACCAATTCTTCGAAAAGTGAAATCTTAACAGATTGTGAAACTGCATGAGAAATTGATAGTTTCAACATATAATTAGATCCATCTCTCAATGTAATGAAATCATTATAAATTCTCGGTTGATATGACTTGGTGATATAGTAGTTGAATTCTTCTATTTGAAGATCTTCATGTGCTAGTTTTTCATTTTCAAATTTCTCTAAATCGTTCAAGAAGGCCTGCTCCTCTCGTAGTGTAAAACCCCAAAGTACAACAACCCCATATTCAAAGATGAAAACGTCTGTATGCTTATCATCAATTGTAATCTCACCACCTTCATCATCTAGCCTTATCAAATCTTTGTCTATCCTTTTATCACCTCTCCAGTCCTTATAGACAAAAGGCGTATATAAACATTCATCGAACAATTTTGGATGTGAATCATGACTTCTCTTATTATCTTTCAACCACCTTATTAAATCCTTCATCTTATAGCTACTAGCCGTACAGTAAGCTGTCACTCTTGGTAACAGTGATCTTTGGTTTTTACCCAATCTTTCTGCATCTCTTCTTGCTGGAGTGTCCTTAATCCTATTGACTTGTGAATACACATCTCTTGAGTCTCCAGTTTCAGAACGTTCCTCATTTTCATTAATAGGTTCTTCTGGCAGCAGCTTCAGTCTTTGTGTGGACCGCGATAATCTTTGAGGTCCCAGTTTACTTTCTGAAACAACAGATCTTGTTGAAGATTTTGCTTTTGGAGCTACTGGCCTACTTAATTCTTCATTGGAATTAGAGGCAGCATCATGTGGTAATAAACGTGTGGTTTCCGGGTTTGTACCTGACATTATTCTATATGGATATCACAATCATAAATCTAGCGTCTCAGCTTAATTCAAATTGCAATGACGATAACCAAATTTTGTTGAGACCTGAACGTATTCCCCTACGAACTAAAAGGTGTCATAGAGATCAAGTGTAGTGGCCCTTATTGTAAATTCTCGATATACATTTTTTGGTGCACTATATAAATCAGAGCTATATTTTCGCGGGTTACCCTTTCCGATGAGCTTGAGAAAAAAATTATTATTATTGATTTATGTATGTAGATAGAGGAAATACCTAAAGTTGTACAAAAGTCTTCAAAGCTGACATTGTTTGGCTCGAAAAGTATTGAGTTCGTGGAAAAGTCTCATATATTAGAAGATGCCAAAAGTGAAAACCACAAAATCCTCAAAGAGGTATGCCTTTTCCTCCTTTAAGGAGAGGGTGGATGCTATGAAGATCGAGCCTTCTAAGAAGCTAAATAGAAGAGCTTTTGATGATACGGAAACATCGCATTTTGTTGCTTCCTATGAACGTTGGGCTGAGATAAATAGATCAGCTGTCTTCTCTGAGTTCGTGGAAAAGATCTCTCAATACTGTCAGAGTTTACCTCAAATTATACATTATAAGTCAAAGATTTTTGAAGAATTGAGCACACAAATTTCTAAAAAAGACCATTTGTCTTTACAACCACTATTGGAATTACTGACTCAATTTTGTCATGACCTTGGTCCTGATTTCATGCAATTCTACAATGACTCTATCAAACTGATCATCAGTCTAGCGCTATCAGATAATGAATCGGATACATTAGAATGGGAATTCAATAGTCTTGCCTACATTTTCAAATACTTATCCAGGTATCTGACTCAAGACTTGATACCCACATTCGAGCTTCTTGAACCTTTATTGGTATCGAAAGACCATATTTCCAGGTTTTCAGCAGAGGCACTGGCCTTTTTGGTGAGAAAATCTAAACAGGAGGAATTATCAAAGGTCACGAAATTCGTTTTCCAAAATATATTGAATTCAACTCAATATAGACAGGCCGCCGTGATATTTTTCAGTGAAGCCATGAAGTCAACGCAGGGTTCCATTCATTCAAAATCGTCCACTATAATATTGACGCTATTGGAAAATGTCGGGGCAACCGAATCGATTTTAGTAATTTGTGATGTCCTCTTAACAGTGATCAAGTATGGATCTTCAGAAGCTGTCACAGAATTATACAAGATTGTTTTGGAACAAAGTGAGATGTTGCTAGCGGAGAATGGAGATCACCTGAAGAACCATTTGAGGGTTTTGACAACTTTGACATTTGTTGATTCAGGTAAAAAAGTTCCAAACTGGGACAGCCTTGTTGAATCTATTGAAAAATCATTCAAATCAAATCAAAGTCATCCTATGGCCAAAGAAGATCTGCACCTGTTTGTTTACTTAGGTGCAATTTTTATGCGTAATGCTGACGTTAAGGCATTGACCAAATACCACAGTTCATTTTTCCAATCTATGATCAGGTTAGGGGAATTATTTTTACCTTTCATCTCTAAAACTTTAGACTTGGCTAAACAAAGAGTTATCACATATGGCTCTAAATTTATACAAGAATTCATCAATGAAAATTGGTCTTCCATTCCACAACAAATCGCTTATTTTGTTGAAGACTTAGAAGAAAGAGGACTATTGGGTGACAAAGAAGACAACGAGAAAATCTCAGTGATTATTGCTGCCGACGGCGGTGAATATTCTAAAGAAGCACTTAACAATTTAGAACTGAGTTCAGATAAAGAGCTTGTGGAAGTATTCTGGAGATTATCAATTTTATCGTATTCCGCCTTCCATGATCAAGATTTCATTCTGTCATTTTTCGAAAAGATCAAAAGTACGGTCGATGACTCCTATTTGAAAGCTACTGTACAATCAAGACTCCTAACACTTCTCAATTCCGAGGAGAAGGTGGAGGAGGTTCGCTCCATCATTTTGGAAAATTTTTCAAGCTTGGGGTCAAATAAAGAATTTTTGAGAGGGTCATATAAATTTGCAAATTCTATCAAATCTCTTGATTTGGAAGCGAATCAACTGATAGCTCTGCTCACCATTTTAACGGATAACTTAATTTCATCAGACCATGAAATAAGATTAAATTCCTTGAATTGGATCTCTATTCTTTCACCAAAAGTGAACGAGGAGCTTGCACATTTGTCAAACCAATGTATGGTCATTGAACAAATTCCTCTCTCGTTGGACACAGCTCGTGACATTGCAATCAGAACGAGAACGCTGGCTTCAGAGTTCAATGGGATGAAAGCTGATTCTTTGAATAATCAGCTATATTACAAATTTTTATTCGGGGTTCTTACGGTTAGGTTTTCGCCCTCTTGGGATGCCGTTTTTGAAGTTCTACCTTCGACTTACCAAAAAGATCCTTCTACAGTTTGGGAATTGGTTTACAATTTCATCAATAAGGAAAATTTATTAAATCCAGACCTATCTTTTGACTTTGAGCCAATAGATGCTGATGGTACTTCTTCGGTATGGAACACCATGGAACCTAGATTTTCAGCTGTTATTGGTGGTGTGGGTGCTATAATTGACCAATACTTAAATTACGAACATGCAACTTTCAAGCTATTAGAAAATAGATATACTCCAGTGGAATACCCAGAAGTGATTACTTCTCATGCAATCACCGTGCTGAAAAAAATACCTGCGTTAGCCGAGAAAAATGTTACTTCATTGGAAACTTTGGTCTTTAGAGGTTACCAAGATGATGAAGAAGAAGTTGAAAAGTCTTCAATTTCTTTATCTCAAAAAGATAGAAACTCCATATTAAGTCTTTTCAGTCTATTCAAAAAACTAAAAGATGTTCCTAGAGCCGACGAACTACGTCAACTATTCATGAGATTGTTATCTAGTAGAAGCCCTGAGGCCAGAAAAATTGCTTTGAGTTGTCTTTTGAATTTCAAAGTGGCTCAAGTTAGTAAATACAAAGAAAACCTTCAAAACTTGTTGGATGATTCTCTGTTCAGAGATGAGATCACGAAGCTACTAGCAACCGGAAGTTCAACTGCATTGGAAACTTCTGATTTAGATTACGTGATGCCATTAATTCTGAGAATTTTGTTTGCTAGAGCTCAAAGTTCAGTTACAAATGGTACAAAGAGAGGTATCAAATTTGCTGCTATTACCTCACTACCAAATCTTGATCATAAGTATATTGAAGCATTCTTAAGTTACTCATTTGAAAGAGTTAATGGTGGTGCTGATATAATTGAAGATTTTGAAGAATCGGTTGAAAGTGTTACGGTTTCATCGTTGAGGAAAGCCAATGGTTTTTTCAGTCTATTAGGTGATATTTTGAGCACCCTGGGCGAGAGATTTTCATCATTTGTTTCACTTGTTCTCCCACCACTCATTAATTCGCTCGTATTGGCTCAAAAGGTTATCGAGAAAGATGGTGAGGTCCAGCTGGTATCAAACGCTCGTAATGTCAGACAATCAGGTATGAAGGATTTGTTTCAAATTTTCAAAGTAGCCACTTCGTTTGATTGGGACCTTCATATTGAATCTATCTACGAATCAGTTTTGCAACCACGTTTTGCTCATTTTGAAGTTGAAAATTTACAACAACCTTCTTCGTTACTGAAAATTTTGATAAGTTGGTCAGAAGATCCTAGCTATCATGATTTACTACTCATCAACAATCATGAACCTGCAATCAAGGTTCTTTCATTGTTAAAAAATATTAACACCAAGGATGAAGTCGCTGAGAGGGTTATTGACTTTGCTATTAATGTCATCTCATCATTTTCAAAGAAGAAGAAGAAATTCCAAAATTTATTCCCTATCATCACCGATAACACATTAGAGACAATACCTGAGATCTTGGCTCGCTCCACCAGTCAAAACTTACATACAAAGGCAATTAATCTTCTGTTAGCATTGGTTGAAAACGGTCATGTTCAAGATCAAGAAAAGAGGCAGTCATTGGTGGATTTTTCGACAAAAATTTTACAAAAACCAACAGGTGGGTTACCAAAGGATTTGAAAATCCAAATCCTAAAAGTATTAACAGCCCTTGTGACTGAATTCGATGGCGAGTTCAAAGATATTGAAAACCTTTATGTCGTGGGCTCCAAATTCCTGAAAAATTTCACAGATAAAGAATCTCGTAAATTACTGGTTGGCTTATTTTCTGTTATTGGTGAAAAGTTTGAACAAGTTCACCAGGTCACATTCCTAGTATCAGAGCTAAATTCTTTCTCCGGTAAACAATTGAATGAGTATGACTATGACAGAAGACTAGCAGCTTACAGAAAGATCAATGACGAGCTTTATTCGAGATTCAGTGCTATAGAATGGCTCCCTATTTTGAACACAATTCTCTTTCATATCAATGATGATGATCTTTCCGTAAGAACTAATGCTGGCTATACTCTAAGACGTTTTGTTGATGCAATTCGTGAAATTGAGGATAAGGACGGTCAATTGACTCACTTGTTTAAGGATTTGTTACTTCCAAGCTTGAGATTGGGGTTGAGAGTAAAGAATGAAGCTGTTCATTTTGAATATATTTCTGTATTGGCTCATGTTGTCTCAGCTGGATGCTTCACAGCATTCAATGATCTACAGGTGTTGTTGTTTCACGGTGATGAAGAAGCTAACTTCTTCATAAATGTCGGACATATACAACTACACAGACGTCAGAGAGCTATCAAGAGACTTGGTGATTTTGCATCCAATATTTCCAGCTCCAATATTTCCCACTACATGTTACCAATTGTTGAGCGTTATGCCTTTTATGATGATGAAAAATTCAGAAATATCTCCAATGAGGCCAATATTACTATTCAGTCGCTGATGAAATATGTCACATACAAACAATACCAAGCTATATTCAGAAGATACGTCAGTGGACTGAAAGAAGGCAGTGAGACATTAAGAGACTCGGTCAGTTTGATTGTTACCATCACAAGAGCATTGATGAATGTTGTGAAGCAGAAAGATACAGATGAAGAGCACGCAAACCATATTCAAGGTATACCAAAAGATGTGGACACTTTGAGTAAATTCATCGAAGATGAAATGATTGCTCCTTTAGCGAAGGTATTGAACAAAAGGCACGATGAAACTGTTGTTTTGAGAACTCCACTTATTGAGGCTTTAGCTTCTCTGATTCTATGCTTATCACACGAACGTATTATATCGGTGCTTCCTGGTGTTTTAACTAATATTTGTCAAGTTATGAGGGCCAAGTCTGACGAGACAAGAGATGTCACTAGAAAGTATTTGACTAGAGCAACGGAAATTTTAGGTGCTAAATACATCAAATTCATTATCAAAGAGCTACAGACTGCTTTATCTAGAGGTTCCCAAATTCATGTTCTTGGGTTTACAGTGCATTTTATCCTTTCAGCACTGACTTTTGAGCATGGTGACTTAGACGACTCTGCAGAGATCATCATGGAAATCGTCATGGAAAATATTTTCGGTGCTACTGGTTTAGAGAAAGAAGCTGAGAACTATAGAACAACTATGAAAGAAATCAAGTTCAATAAGAGTTTTGACACTGCTGAAATTTTCACTAAGGTGGTGAGTTTATCTCGCTTCAACTCGATCGTGAGACCTATTCAATTGCTTCTTCAAGAAAGAGTCACTTTCAAAGTGCAAAACAAACTGGATGAATTATTGAGAAGAATCTCCTCTGGTATTCACAAAAATTCCGATTTGCACACACAACAAATGTTGATGTTATGTTATGAACTATTCGCTGCGTCGAAGAAAAACTTCCAAAGGCCAGAGAAAAAAGGTGGGAAAGATCAAAGTCATTTTTTGGTTCAGCTAGAATCTAAACCTCTGAAAGTTGAAAATGAAAATTCTGTTTACATTGACACGTTTCAAAAACTATCACTCGAATTGCTGAGAACGACTTTAAACAAGAATAGCGAGTTTGTTACAACTGAACAACTGGTCGGATTTTTACCATCCTTAAAAGAAGCTCTCGAGTCAGATAACGAAGGTGTGATTATTAGTGCGCTAAAAGTTTTGAACCTTATCATAAGTGTGTCGTTCGATACCACTGAAGGTGATATATTTAAATCTTCGGCCAGAAGATGTTTATCAATTATCGAAAATTATCCATCAACTGAATCGGAACTTTGTCAAGCTTGTTATAAATACCTATCAACCGTTATCCGTCATAAAGAAGATTTACAACTGAAAGATGTTTCTTTGAAAAATTTGTTGGTTAAAGTTCAACCTGATTTACATGAACAAAATAGACAAGGTCTTGCCTTCAACTTTTTGAAGGCCTTGGTTTCGAAACATGTAATGATTCCGGAAGTCTACGATACAATGGACATAATCAGAGAAGTTATGGTCACAAGTCATTCCAAAGAAAGAAGAGATATGTCAAGAAGTATCTATTTCCAATTCATTATGGAATATGATCAAGGTAGAGGTAGACTTGAAAAACAGTTCAAATTCTTGGTGAATAATTTAAGCTACCCAGCTGAAAGTGGTAAACAGTCTGTTATGGAGTTGCTCCATTTGATTTTACAAAAATCAGGGAGGGAACTTTTAGAAGCTCTTTCATCTTCTTTCTTTGTTGCATTAGCCAAAGTGTTGATTTCTGAGACTTCAACTAAGAGTCGTGAAATGGCAATTTCTTTAATTACCTCTATCTTTGAAAAAATGGGCACAGAGACATATGAAAAATATATTTTGGGTTGGCTAAATTCACAAAATTCGTCATTATTGAAATGTTCCATCCAGCTGTTTAAAATCAAGATTAAAGTAACCAAAACCTTTGGGAGTGATTTGGATCTTTCAGTGTTTTCTTCCATTATCAATATTTTGGAAAGCTCGAAGGTCGGTTCCGAAGAAAGTGTTCAGTGGGAGCTTGTTTATGGCTCATTGACCTGTTTGCCATTGATATTTGATTGTGATATTTCAGTTCTTGACAAAGATTTGAAAGATACTATCATCAACTGTTTACTTTTCCCACAGTCGTGGGTCAGACTTGCATCAAGTAGATTGATTGGAACCTTGATACCAAATGATGGTGTATTATCAGATTCGGATAAGCAAGAGGTTGCTTACAGATTATTACATCAATTACGTACGCCATCTATTGATGATGCTGTTGCATCAGAAGCTGTAAAGAATCTCACACAACTGATTCCTTATTGGGAAGATCAAAATGTTTTATATCAAAAAGTTGACAAAACGAATGGAGACGTTGATGACAAGGAGAAATCTCAAGAAGAACCAGAAGCGGTTGTTGATATTGTTGATGAATCCGAACCTGAAAGAATGACAACTTGGGTTATCACTAAGATCAGTGGTGTAGTAAGATCTGAAAGGAGCTCAAATGTATCAAAAAAAGCTGGTATCCAATTATTTGCTTTGATAACTCAACTTTTGAGCGAAAAGAGATTGCTTGGAGATACTGAAGTGTTGATGTTACCATTGTTCAATTTGACGGAAATGGAAGCTGATACTGACCAAAAGGAGGAGCTACAAAATCTTGCATCTGAATGTATGAAGATGATTGAAAATAAGATTGGTGTTACAGAATATGTTCAAGCCTACTCAAATGTTCGTCAAAATGTTTTAAGTAAGCGTCAAGAGAGAAGAACATACAGATCAAGGCTTGCGGTTACTGCACCAGATGCTATTGCTAGAAGAAAGATAAGAAAGCATGAAAGAACAAGAGAGAAGAGAAGATACGAGAAAGATGACAACGGGTATTATCACACCAAAAAGAAATCCCAAAGAAGAGCATAATATTCATTACATTTAATATGTTGGTAGTGAAAGCATATAGACATAAACATGTACATTTTGTAATTTTCAAAGAATAATAACATATATATAATTATATATATAGTAAAATTGCATTTTTAAACAAACAGATCCTTGTAATGTCGTAACTTTCACGATTCTGATGGTTCGATTTTTTCTTGTTTTTCGTCAGCATTAGCAGTAGTAGCAGTTGTAGGTGCAGTTGTTGGTGTAGAACTGGCTGCACTAGTAGCAGCTTTCCCAGGTTTTGCCTTTTTCGGTTTATTGGATTCATAAATGGCCATTTCTCTAGCATATCTTTCCTTATCCTCGTTATAAATATCATAATATGGTTTTCTATCATCTTCCGTTAATTGTTTCCAAGCTTCACCAAGTGTTTTAGATAAATCAATTTGTTTACCTTCAGCTTCGGCATCCTTCTTGAATTTTTCCTTCTCCAATTCACAAAACCTATTTGAATGGAATTAGTAAAAATGATCCTTCAATCAATATGAACGGGAATAAACTTACACTAAATAAGGATTCAATGGTCTTTTTGGCATATCTGGATCTCTCACAGCACCACCACCCAATACACCCTTCTTTCGTTTCCCATTACTCTTCTTTTCACTTATTTCGATTTCCTAGAGTTCGGATTAGTATAATGGTTGAATTAATTGACAATGATTGAATCACTTACGCTTGATGAATCTGATAAATCATCACCTTCTGGAATAACAGCCTTTTTCTCTAATCTCTCTAGTAGAATTGCATATTCTAAGCGTAATCTATTTACCGATATTTTTGTTCTCTCTATGGCCAATGTTGCCACTTTGTTGTTATCTTCAACCTCAAGTATTCTCTTCTTCAAGTCTTTGCACTTTTGTTTGTATTGTTCTTCTACTTTGTTGTTAATCTTAACAATTCCACCGAGACAAAACTCGCCAAACTGGACAATTTAATTTTGGAGCCATAGTCACTCACCTTCTGTTGGCAACGGCTGGCTTGCAGGGTTGGATGCCATTGTTCTTGATGTGATTTGTGTTGATTGTTGGGCAGTTATGGTATCTCTATTGTGCTTTGGTGGTAATGCTCGACTTATATTACAACCTTTTTCAACACTTTCGCATTTTTAAGTTTTTCATCAACACTTTTGGTTTTTGGCACATCCTTCAAAAGCTTTCTATAAAAGCAGAAAATAAGGCTACAAAATATCTTCAAACACAACAATCATTTATTGATGAGCGATAAAGAGAAAAAGCATACATGAGAGATACCCATACAACCGAGTGTAAATTCAAATGAACAAACCTATAATAAACCCATATGTAACCTAAAGAGATATATATATAAAAAAATAGAATATAACCGAAAAAAACCAAGGGCCTTCCATCCCAATCCATCCCCATCCATATACACTCGTATATAGAAAAGAAAGAAAATAAAAACAAAATAAAATGAACTAATTATAGCAATCGTTTGAAAGGAATGAGAATCCAAAAATATTGGATCTCAAGCAGAGAGAATCAATCTGAATAGTCATCAGTGGAAAGGATTTCATAATCCTCAGTGAAACTGTCTTCAGTAGCTTCATCGTCATCTGATAAGTCAGTACTAACAATAGCGGCATCAGTATCCAAATTTTCATCAACATCAACAAAATCAGGAGTTAAAGTAAATGTTGAAGAGCGATCATCATCTTTTGTTATGATTGATTCTGATTCATCTTGCTCCTCTTCATCTTCATCAGCATCAGTCAAAGTTGTAGCCTTGACACCTTCAGCTAATGTGTCTTCTGAAATTGTTTTTACATCATCAACATCATCATCATATTCTTCGTCATCAACACTAGCATTGTCTTTTTCGATTGATCCAGTAGATTCCCCCTTCTTTGAAGTTTCGTGAATATACATTGAGCTTGTAGGGGTAACAAATTGACTGTAAGAAGCAGCAGAAGAAGAAGAAGCATCTGATTCATTATTTGTTGTTGCTGCTGTTGATTTGATAGTGGACAAATCTTTTGGCAGTGATTTCAAATCGTCCAAATTAACTAATCCAGAGCCATCAGAACATAATCCAGAAGCATAAACTTTATTCTGTTCATCAATCAATTCAATAGTAAATTCGTGATTTTTCAAATCAAAATCACTTTCATTGATACCATTCATGTTATAATACAAGCGTTTATGACCGTTTGGATAAATTGAATGAGGACCCATTGAAAGACTAAATTTGGTTTGAGAACCAACTTCTTTTGCAAAAGTTAGGATTAAACTCAAATTTTTAGGAGTCAGTAAACATCCCTTGTTTTGCAAATGGAACACCAGAGTTTGATCAATCTTGGAGAGTTCCACAGTTAATTTTGGATTTTTTGACACCTGTTTTGAATCATTTTGTGAATTGATATAAGATTGAACAATTGTGGATAACAAATTAAAATCACCCTTGGTCAATGATAACAATCTTTCATAACGTTCCAAATCTTTGGAAAGATTTGATAATTTTGAAACTTCATTGTATTTTGAGACAAATTCAGAAATTTTGGATTCATATTCTTTATAAGAAGCTGTGTCAACGTTAACATCCAAAGAGATACAGTTGTCTAAATCTTTAAGATCGTTTGATTTGAAAGCTTGATCTTTTGACGAAGAGCCCGTAGAAGCACTTGAGCCAGCGGCTTTTCTATATCCACCTCTTGGAATGATTGAAATCTTACTCATTGAGTGAGCAGTGGAATGGCCACGAGTTGCTTTACCTTTCAAGTAACAGTCTTGACATAAATCATAGTTGAAACAATCATTACATTTGTATCTTGTTCCCTTGATTCTGAGATTGTTGGAATCCGTTGGATTACAAACATCACAATAAATGGTTGGATGAACAACATCTGGGAAAACCTCTCCAGTCAGATTTGAAGCCTCATGAGCTTCAGCCTTAGGATTGGTTTCGGCCTTTTGAGAGTCAACAGGAACAACAGATTTATGAATATCACTGACTTTCTTCAACAAATCTTCATAATCCTCTCTCGTGATTGTAATTGTAAAACTTTTGTCGGCTGGTTTAGCATCATCGCCACCAGCAGTAGAGTTTGAATCCTTCATTGGAGAATCAACATCAGCTTCAGCATCAGAAACATCCTCAACTTTTAACTTCAAATGATTTTTAACTTCCAATGATCTTTTCAAAGCTTTGAAATCTGAGGAAGACTTTAATGGGACATAAGCTTTTGCTCTTTTGGATTTTCTTGTTAATTTGAAATCCTTATATTTTTTGAAATCCAATTCCGTAAAAACGATCCTGTTTAAACTTTTTTTATTGATTTTGGATAGTTCAAAATCCGTATGTTTGGTCAACGATCCATAATGGATCGAAATGCTAATGATCTTATCCATCTTGTGCCTCTTGAAATCCCTAAACAATTAACAGAACACACCAATTAAACCTTTACCAACGCTAACCAGTCCAGACCACCAATTGTCTTGATAAAGAAACAACACGGTGATGGTTTTCTTGATGAATGTTTGAGATTTGATCAAAAAGTTCTTGTTTATGGAAAGTGGCAATTCCAGTTGATTTATATAAAAATTTCTGGGGGCGAAAAAGTCAGGACTGATAACAGAAGCATAAAACACATTCGCGAACGTGTTTGACATATAATGAAACAAGCAACTTTGCAAAGAAATCATGACTAGAATTACTAACTACTAGGGAAACATGTTGATAATAAACCAAGTATATTAAATTAGGATAACTTAAACTAAAAAAGTCCCATAAATGGATAATTTGATAACAAATTTAACAATAAAAGAGCTGTATATATGTGATAAAAAAAGATAAACCAACTATAGCTAAAGTGAGAGTGAATGGAAGGGGGATGACAATTATGATTAAAAAACTCTGAATGTCTAAAAACCGTGACAAACGATAATATATTATATGATGGTGATGATGATGAAACTAAGCTCTGTGTAAATAAAACGATATTATAGTACAAAAATGAGAACAACTATTGGATTCTCAATGAAAAAATAGCTTTTAACTCTAATGAATTGAAACGATCAACTCAAAATAAGATTTAAACAAACCTCATTTTTTAACACTTTCTTCATAAGAAGGTGGAGGACCAGTAACAATATACTTACCAGCTTCATCATATTCGGTATGCTCATCAGAAACATCAACTCTACCTCCTGTTTTTTCAATTTCATAAAGAGAAATACCAGTTGGATCTTTTGGAATCCAAATGTGAGGTTCTTCATCAGTAACAGCTGGATCATTGTATGAACCATCTAGATATTCAGAAGCATAAGTTGGAGCCAAGTTGAAGATACTTGGTAATTGAGAACGAATCAAAGAGAATGTATAACCTGAAGTTGGACTAAAGAATCTCTTGACAGTATCCATTGGACTGGATTTAGCATTAGCTCCAATTTGTTTCAAATCAGTTTCATTGTTGATATTTCTCTTTTCAGCATTGGCAGCAGCGGTGTCTGAAGAAGTTGAAGGTAATTCTTCACCAGTAGCACCCTCTTTTTCTTCGGTTCTCTTTGTAGCAGCAGTGGTTGAATCGTTGGCAACAACGGTTTCATTTCTTGAAGAGCTGGAGTCGTTACCGGCAGATGTTGACTTGTTGAACAAATTGCTTGGGACTTCATTTTCAGCACCAACTTCTGGAGCAACGTAACCTTCAGTTTCATTATCAGTCAAGTAATTTTGACCAGTAGTCTTGATTTCCTTTGTACCTTGATCTTTTGGATATAATCCAGCTTCACCTCTGGCTTCATGAATACCACTTGTTGGGACGGTGTTATATAATGGAACAAATTTACGTTTCAACAAGACATGACAAACAACAGTGGCGGCGATTAAAACACCTTCGATAGCGACTGGACCCCAAGATTTACCCATAATGAACAAACCCAAGAGACAAATTTCAGCCAAATAGACACCAACAAAAGTCTGTAATAAAGCTTTTGGATAATTTCTACCTCTCATATCAACATCTTTACCAGCAACGTAAACCAAATTGTACATGAATGCCAAATACATTAAAGCTAAAGCAAAAGTTGTGAACACCAAAATGATTGGAGCAATGATGGAATAACAAAACATGATAACAACTAGCAATTGATAAGCTGGATATAAGACACCATAAGAAACACCACCTAAAGTGTTATACTTGGTCCACTTCTTTCTTGGAGTGTTTTGTAAAAAGGCCAAAACTTTAGAGACAATTAAAGGACCAATTTGTAACAAAGCCTTACCAGGGAATGATAAACCTTGTAATAAAAAGAAGGCGATGTAGAAGTTGGAAGCTTTTGGCAAGTTTTGAGCCAACAATGTCATTGCTGAATTTGGTTCGTCAATGATTGCAGTAACAGTGGAAGAAGCAGAAGATGCTAAAGTAACAACGATAAACACTTGAACCACTTCAAATCCAAAGAACCAAGATTGACAGTATAGTTCAACCTCTTGCTTTGTAACAAACCCGGATTTTTTACCAACAGCTTTAATGATAACTGGAACGAGTGACATCAAGACGGCAAGAGCAACAGTTGGTAAAATACCAGTGATTAAACCTAAGATAACAGATGGACAATTGTTGATAAATCTCAAAAATGGAACTTTATCAGTTAAAAATGTGATATTTGAGATACAACCAACAACAGCAACAGGGATAGCCCAAAAGATGATCAATAAAGTTAAAAAGGTATTAGCCAAGATTCTCTTGATTAATTTTGAAGTTTTAGAAGCTTTTAAATTTCCCCAAATGATATCTTCTGGAGGGACACCAATGAATCTTGAAGTTTTCTTCAAGTCGGTATATGGAACAGCCTGATAAGCACGTTGAGCTTCCAATTGATTTGGAAATTCAATGAAAACAGAATGTAGTTGAGTAGCGGTGTTTGCATTCTTTTGTCTATCACCAATATCGGTGTTCAAATCGGCAATTTTGTCAATTGAGTAGTCAATAGTGTTAACTTTTTCACCAATGAATGGGATTTTACCCAATCTATGAGTTGGTTCCTTTTTGATATAACCTTTTGGTTCAGTTGGTAAAGTTTCACCCTTTTTAATCAATTTTTTCTGTAGTTTAACACCTTTTGTAATGACACTATTCAAAGCACCTTCATACTTATTGGAGATTTTGGTACGTTCGTCAACCAATTTGGACAATTCAGTATGGTCTCTACCATACCATAGTCTTGTATAGATTGGGAAAACTCTTCTAATTTCATTTTCACTTAAATAATCTTCTGGGATATCGGCCAAGATTAAAGTTCTTGAAGATAACAAGCCATCGTATAACGGAGTAGTTTGGATGGAATGTCTTAATGAAGTGTAGTAAACCAATTCTTTGTAAATGACAAAAATCACCATACCGAAATAAACCCAAGATAAAAAGGCATGAGCAAACCATCTGTACTTGTTTGTGACGTTTGAAAAAGCCAATAGCTCAAACCCTTTCAAGTTGTTACCATTGGTGGCATTGACAGGTAATAAGATTGGTAATAGGATTAGACAACCAATAAAAGAGATACCAGCGAAAATCGAGATGTAACGTAGGAATAAATACCCATCTAACCCAGCATAATGTAACAAATAGGCTTGTGGTCTTGATAATAAGAAGGAAACCCAACGGAATTTGCCCTCTGGAACGGTTGGAGGTCTTTCTTCAGGTTTTGTATCTTCCAAATTCAAAGTTTTTGGTTGATAAACTCTTGGGACTTTTGGTCTTAGAATGATGAAGGCCAATAGCAAGATTAGCAAGATGATCCCGTTAAATATCAGGGCCGAAACGAAGGCAGAAGTGGAGGAACTGGCAGTGGAGCTGGCCATTGTGATAGTTCCAAAGTGTTCTGAATAATGATCAGAAAGGATAAACACCAGTGTTGTTCTGAAATGGGAAATGATGTTTTATATATATTTTTTTTCACACCAGCCGCTTCTGATGTGAAATTCAGTGTTGATGTGAAATTTGAAATGAGTTTGCTACAAAAGTTTGAGCAATGACATAACACTGATGAACATCTACAAGATGGCTGTATCTCCAACTTTAATTATGGAATAAGGATGCGGTGATCTATTGTAATTATCAACTATTGTCCAAGGGTGTTTGGTACTGAATATACACCGTTGTCTCATGTTTTCCTGTCAATGCACAGAAGCGATAAATGCTGAACCAGCACCGGTGAAGAACCAAAATCAAAACAAACACTGAAATTGGCGATCGCGTAGGTGTTTGGTGCTTAGTGCGTGCTTCCTAGGGCATTCGAGGGCTGTACATTGGGAATGTAGTTCAATTGAGTATGTAGTTGTTATATCTATACATTTATCTACATCTACAACAATCCAAATATCTCATTTTAGTGTTGATGTACTTGTTGACATTGCGCTCAACTGTTTTGCTCTTTGAGTTGAGTTAGAGGATAAATGATTGAGCTACGTCATTATTTCATTTAGTCTCAGCTTATGTAAGAAAGAATGTGAGGAGGGTAATCGTGTTTTGATTTATAAGTCATGATGTAAGTGTCACGTGTGTGTACTAATAGGATTATGTAATGTCTGGGTGCTTGGTATATTCTGTAACTACGGTAATTGAGGTGTTTAATCGATGAGATGAGAAGTTCAGTAACGAGGTGAGATGATTATTATGAGAGGAATGATTGTACTATAGTATCATAAGTCCATCACTACGGTTAGTCAATATCATCAGTATATCATCGATTAATTTCATCAGCACCTTCTCATCAGGGTAAACCCCCAGAGTCATTAAATATTAACTAATCATTATCAGAATTCGAAATAGAAACAGAAAATCATCAAACACGAGTTACACCTAATATTGCACAACAATAAATACCCACACATATTGTTTAGACATCTCAAGAAACAACTCATCTTTATACACCTCAAATTTATTGAACGCAAAAGGGACATAAAGATATATCTTTCAACACTTCAGTTTTCTTCCTTCGCTTTTCTCCTTCACGTCCAGCCATCTATCACACCACCAAAACAAGAGAGCAAAAATAAACTAGTTAACAATGAAGGTATGTTTCCAGTCCCATACATAACATCATTATGAATACTAACACTGAATAGTTTATTGACGAGAACGATGTGGAACAAATTAATCAATTTTTAAATTTTGATAATTCAGATTGTCATATAACTGGAGGTTGTGATTTATTTACAACAAAACCAGTTGGATCAGATAGGAAATTATATAAATCAATTGATAAACATTTCGATGCCTTGATTGAATCTCAAAATGATCAAATCAATGGATATCAGATACCCGGGTCAAATAATAACCAAACTAATGGAGATGCAGAAAATAACAACCATTTTATAATATCTCCAAATGAAACTTTTTTAGAACAAAAAAGAAGATTTAGTTCAAGTGATACCCATCCATATCTTCATCATCATAGTAACAATAACATTGAGGATTCGAATTCATCACCAAGATCTTTGGAAACAACACCTTTTGGACCATTGAATCAAACAACAAGTCGAAGAACATTTGCCTATCTTATTGGGATATTAAATGCAACGTACCCGGATAATGATTTTAGTCAATTGGATCCAACGGATTTCATAAAATTGAATAATTTTAATCAATTAAAATCAAAATTTGAAAATACTTTAATTTCATTGGGGAAAAATTCCGAACAAAATTGGATTTATGATATAATAAATTCTCATATGGATTTAATCGATTGTGCCTTTTATGAATTAAATATGGAGGACAACAACAAATTGGATTCATTTTTGGATGATGAACCAGGTCATCTTTGGTGTTTGAAATGGTTTATTTTCAATAAAAAGAGAAAAAGAGTTGCATATCTTTATCTTAATGGGTTTAGATTATCTTCACCAAAATTGAATTCAAGTTTATCATTGTCCAAAAGAAGATTAACCATCGATAATGACGATGACGATTTTGAAGAATATGACCTTACATATGACGATGAGGATGATAATGATCAAGTGATGCAATTCGATGATGAAGACTATGATGATGATGAGGTTGCTGATCAAAATGATGAAGATGATCAATTAAACCATGTTCAAGATCATATAGTGGGGAATATCGAATTGGAAATCAGTTGAATCTTATACTGATTTCAATCCATTTTTATGAATTTTAAATTCAATCTTTGTATCATCATCACTTGAACGATTTCTAGAAAAAACCAAACTCATACTTCGTTTCATTATCCAATTATTGTTCCCGTTCAATTCTTCAGTTTCAGCAACATCAAAGTTAACGTTTTTATTATAACCTGGTTTATAAGTTTTCTTCAACAATAATCGAACACCAATATTATTACTCCAGTTGTTTCCTAACGTAGCTATTTTAGACTGTCCTTCAAATGCAGAAGATGATGGGTCTTGATCTTGGTCTTGGTCTTGTTGTCTTGATTTTATAACATGTTGATTCCAACCGGACAACCAACCAATTTGATAATCATATGTAATTTTTTTAAAATCTGTGTTTAAAATTTTGAAATTTGGTTTATCACTGATTTGATTTGTCACAACGATACTAATCTCATGAACAAAGCATAACTTGTTTAGATAACTGGATAAATTACTCACATATTTTTGATTCTCTAGGAAAATTTCATAATTATTTGATAATAACTCGACTCTTAAATGATGAGATATCGAATCAATAATAACCAGTTTGATTTTTTTCAAAGGATCATTCAGCAATGTGGGTAGTTGAACATTTAAAATATGTTCTTGAGTCTCTAGATCGGTACAATTGATATAATAAACATTCCCAATATCAGGATTGATCTCAATCAATCTCTTTGTTTCTAATGAACCTTCAGTAGAGATATAAACAGCATTCCCATCAACACCACCTTGTTCAATAGGGAGCTGAACAGTCTTGGTCAGTTGCATACAAAACTGTGATTTAGCAGTGGAACTTTCACCAAAGATTTCAGTAATTTCTCCAATTCTAATACCACCACCAAGTAAATCATCAAATTTATCATCACCAGTGGTGAATTTCCCATTAGGTATTTCATCACCCCTGATAATCTTATTCTCTTGTGACGATGTGATTTTCAATACGGATATGAATTTGTTGATCAAATGAACAGGTTCTCCTAACTTGTTGGAAACTTCCAAAGGAGATGTAGTTAAAAGGTCAAATATTGATACATCTTTTTCATCAAACTTGTCTAATAAATCTTCATACTCTGGATCAAAGTTCAAAGGAGAGTTGGGGAATTGTTTGTAGAGATCCATAGTGGTTCATATTGAGTCAACGCTCGACATCCACCAACAAGAATCAAATGGGGTCAATCACCAGCAAAGATCAAGGATCAATCCAATTATTCGCCTTCAGATCTCATTTTTAACCTTTCTCGATTTTCTGTTTAACGAAATCAAAAATCAAATCAGAAAAAAAAATCATAATTTCAAATTTTTTTTTGCCCTAAGGAAAAAAGATTACGTAAGATTTTACTCCAGATTTTAGGGCAAAATTTATTCAGTTTATATTGATTCAGTTTATGATTGTTTTGGTTTTTAGTTTATTTAATCTATCATCTATAGAGTTGGAATGTTCCCCAAGTTGACCACTTTCAACACAACATAATCGTCGATCCCATACAAAGAACCTTCTCTTCCAAATCCGGATTCTTTAACACCACCAAATGGAATTGAAGCATCTGTGAAAATACCAGTATTACAAGACACCATCCCTGTTTCCAAAGCTTCGCTAACACTGTACAATGTCGATGCGCTCTCTGAAAACACGTAGGAGGCAAGACCAACGTCAACGCTGTTTGCCCATGTGACAACTTGTTTGGCATTGTCAAATGGGATTATGGCAGCTAATGGACCAAAAGTCTCCTCAGAGGCAACTTTCATATCTTGAGTGACGTTTGATAAGATTGTTGGCTCGTAGAAAGTGGCACCTAGATCAGAACGACGACCACCCTTTTGGATGATTTTAGCACCTTTAGCAATGGCATCTTGAACATGATCCTCCACTTTACTTATAGCACGATCATTGATCAAACAACCATGTGTAACACCATCTTCTAACCCATGACCAATCTTGAATTGAGAAACTTTTGTAGCGAATTTAGTGACGAATTCCTGCAATATGTCCCGCTCAACATAGATTCTATTAGCACAAACACAAGTTTGTCCCAATCCTCTAAATTTAGAAGCAACAGCTTGTTCCACTGCATTTTCTATATTGGCATCTTTGAAAACCAGCACAGGAGCATTCCCACCTAGTTCAAATGACAATTTTTTCAAAGTGGATGCACTTTGTTTCATCAAGATCTTACCAACATTAGTGGAACCGGTAAAGGAGATTTTCTTTACTTTTGAAGATTCACACAATTTGAGACCAAATTCAGGAGTTTTAGTATGTGATAACACAACGTTGAAAACACCTTTAGGGAACCCAGCTTTTTCAGCTAAATAGGCAAGGGCAAGAGCACTTAGTGGAGTTTGAGTATCTGGTTTAATAACAACAGTACATCCAGCAGCTAGGGCAGCACCGGCTTTTCTTGTAATCATTGCACTTGGGAAATTCCATGGGGTAATGATACCACAGACCCCAATTGGTTGCTTAATGGTGAATGCTCTGTTTGTTGGAGTGGAAGGTTGGATAGTGTGACCATAGATTCTTGGGGCCTCCTCGGCATACCATTCAAAATATGAGGCACCGTATTTAACTTCACCTTTCCCTTCAGGCAAGGCCTTCCCATTTTCCCATGACACCAGTTTCCCCAAATCTTCATTGTATTCAGTCATCAGGTTGAACAAGTTTCTCAACCATTGGGATCTCTGTCTCGGAGTGGTGTTCTTGTAACTTTGGAAAGCCTCGTAAGCCACGTCGATGGCCTTGTCCACGATGGAAAGGTCCTGGTCTGGTAGAGTAGCAATGACTTCCCCAGTGGCTGGATCAGTGACATCGAACTTGTCCCCCTCGGTCAGCCATTCGCCATTGACATAGGCTCCGTTTCTGATGATCTGTGGGTCGTTGAAAGTAGGAGCAGCCATTGTATAGTATCAGTATCTTCTGATAGAGAGTATGTATCTGATGATAGAGTAGAGAATCACTTCGAGATAATCCACAGCTTTTATACCTAAAGCTCCATCGCTAAACCCGCGCGCACTTTGGCCCGATGCGGTCAAAGCTCCAGATGTTTAAATCCACAGCGAAAACTTATCTCGAGGACTATTTTCGCCGTTTTGGGAGTACGACATCGAATCAAAATGGTTCAATTACATTGGATTAAGTGTCTGGTATATACATAGAGTGACAATCATATCATATCGCATTAGATTGCTTCATGAGTCGTAATGTCGTGAAGCGTGTGGGAATAATCATATTAAAGAAAAAGATAACGTTATAAAATAAAAAACAATAGTTTGGCCAATTCATCTAGTTCTTTCCCCTGATATGTGCTGGTGGTGGGCCTTCCGGTCTGCTGAAATTCTCCAATTCAACATCATCAGTTGTAGTATTGATATTATCGTTTGGTGAACTTGACCCAACCGCACCGTTATTATTATTATTATTATTATTATTATTGGCGATTGTTCCATTTTGATAATATCTCGAAAAATCTCTTTGGAAATTGAATTCATGATCATCACCTGTGAATTGAGATTGGCCAGTTGGTTGATATGTCTGTGGTGGAGCCGATACACCTGTATTATCCGGTATCAAAGTACCTAAATGTTGTGTTTGACCCATTTGATTTGAATTATCTCTAGCTTCTTGAGCTTTGAGATTTGGATGGAATGTTCCCTGTTGATCATAATAACCAGCATCGTTATCATTTGTCTGTTCAGTATATGGTGGGACATATGGCTGTTGAGTATTATTTTGATACTGTGATTGAATATAACTTGGAGGCGTTATCCATGCTGTACCTCTTATTGGTTCTCTTCCTTCTTGGCCTCTTTTCTTATTGATCCTAATGGCTGCTAGCACAACTACTATAATGGCCACTATAAACAGCACAAACAAGACCCAACGACCCCATACCCATGTACTAGAGCTACAATAATAACCCAAACATTCTGAATTTTGTTAATAATATTCATCGTTTAACCGTGATCCCATGGATCGAATCTATCCAGGAGCCACAACGCTCAAACTCACCTTCTCTCTTAGCAAGCGGAACAACAGGCATGATTAAACTATTATAAATTATTGAATTCCTTTATGGTAAGACGTAGTGGTTAAAACAAAACGTTTATCGTTTCCTTTAAATAAAATTCCCTGACCTTTTTTTCTTACTAAGAGAAATTTACCTAAAAAAAACCCTTGGAGAAAATGACACGATCAGTTGACAGCTTATGATACTAATGTCAATCACTAGAGAACAAAACCAGTATACTAATGGAGTGGAATTACTTTGGTAGAATATCTGTATGGTTCATCTGTATTAAGACCATCCAGCTCTCATTGGTCTACTTCACACCTAATCAATTCGATATCTCAACGCCCGATTGTGAAATATCGCAAAACAGCATAATAAACAACATCGTTGTGAAATTGATCCATTGGGATAATGTCTACTATTACCAATCGTTTGAAAAAGGTCCACAATTTGAACATGAATGGATGTTTGGTCCTCTTTGGTGCGGGTTGATCCATTCATTACCTCCCATTTTCCCAAGATTCATCATGGCTACCATTGGGGCAAATTTATTAACACTTTGTTCAGCTTTCCTACTTTTCAAATTAACACTGATGAAATTCAACAAGATAAGGAAAAGTTATCTTAGTTCTGTCTTCTTCCTTTTGTCGCCAATGGGTCTATTCTGTGCCATTCCATATTCAGAAAATTTATCAAATTTCCTAATCTATCTAGGCCTAGTGCTATATACATCCCATACCAAATCAGCATATATCATATCATCAATCCCATTCGCATTATCAATAATGACAAGGTCAAACACGATCATCATGGGGTATTTATTCCTTCATGACTTCATCACCACACGGTCTTTACAATCGTTGATTTCAGGATGTATCACAGGGTTGGGATTAGTGATATTGAACATTGTTCCATATCTACATTTCTGCCCCGCGAGGGGTGAATGGTGTGAAAAAACAATACCTTCCGTTTTTGCATATGCACAGGCTCATTACTGGAACGTTGGGTTTTTGAAATACTGGACAATGAATAACATTTTCAATTTCGTTATATCATCACCAATGTTATATTTATTATACAATTCAATCAAACATGACAAGACCAATACAAGATTGAAAATCATCACTGCCCTACACTTAATACTGGTGGTTTGCTTCATACACGTTCAAATAGTTTTAAGAATCTCCAATTTTATACCGTTGATTTTTTGGTATTTATCAGATCTGGTCATACATGATGATCCAAATGGACAAAAATGGGTATTATATCTTGTTATTTGGCTTCCTATACAAACAGTCTTATTCAGTTCTTTTCTACCACCTGCATGAAATATACAAGGTTAGTTATTCTAGTATGGGAAATTCTCCTTTTCATTCTCTCTTGTATATCCCAATTTTTCCTGCTCTTTAGCCATCTTGTCCAAATAAGGTATAGTTACATCTTTGAATTTATCAAAACCTTTATATTCACGAACATCATCGGACCAACTCTCCAATCCATTCATCAATCTCAAAGGGACATATGGTTCTTGAGCGATTTGGGTGATTGGTACGAAATAAGTTCTGATTGTAAATACCATGGCACCAGTTTTCGGTAATTTACGCAAGCTTTGTCTTTCTGATCTGTAATAAATCTTATTTATATCAGTTGCAATTGGTGCTGTATACCAACCCACACCTAAGACGTCTTCATCTCCAATACTAGAACTCCAATCTAAATGTTCATCGGTCTGAATGAAGTAATTATTTCTAATAACTGGATTTTCAGGTCTTAACCTTGTAAAGAATTTCTCCATACTTTTCCTCAAATGAGTATCATATTTGGGGACATCCCCTGATGTATGAATTTCTGATAATGGCATGTTTATCTTATCTTTCAATCTCCAAAACCCCGGGAGTACAATGGCACCACTTTTCAAATAGTATTGCCCATCTTCACCTTCAATCATGATGGCAATATCATCTTGGATCAAATTTGTTATAATAAACATTGGATCAACTTGTAATTCCCCCACGACTTGCCATTCTTCACCATTTGATAAATTTGACAAAATACCAAGTTTCTTGTTAAAATTAAACATTGATGGATAACGATTGGGTAAATATTGAACCAGTTCATCTAATAATTCTCTCGCAGCATCATAAGCAATGGGCAAAGTCCCATAAAGAGAATCTTTCTTCTTTGCTAGTCTTTTTTTTTTCAACTCATGGAATTTCCCCCATTCATTATCAATCTCTATCCAATCTTTTGGATCCATACTTCTGATCCCCATAGTGACATTATATTTATGCTTAAAGGGACGATAGGCAATTGGATCGAAATCTTCGAGTTTCCAATCAGGATAGGCAGGAGGTTTGGGCCATTTATAATCTTCTGGAATCCAATGACCTGGTTTCCTATCTTTATTATTTGCGATTTTGGAAGGTAATGGTCTTTCTTTCTTTGCTGAGAAATGATTTTGCTTTATGAAGAAATAGAATAATGGAGATAGCGTCGATATTGTGAATGAAGCAATCAGTACAATAATTGCATAGTTGTTATTCTTTGTTAGTTGAAGTTGAAAAGAATCCAATAATGAAACCAGCATCTTGAATTGAATTGTAGCCTAACCTTTCATATCTTGAATGAGTCAACTAGTTAATACATAATATCTACAAGTATATATACACCAAGTACAATATAATCTACAAATCATTCCAATCCAAGTCACCATATAAACTATCTTTGTCACATACTAAATAGAAAGATATCAAAGGAAGGTTCTGAGGTTCCTTAAAGGGTAAAAATTGGAGGAGTTCGCGAATGTTTTTATAGATTGGTTGATATATTGGGAAATTAGAAGCACAAGACTGTGAATACGAATTTATAAATGGATTTATTATTGAGTAGGTGGTGGTGTTTCTACTTGCTATAGATGGTAGGTATTTGCACTTGTTCACTGGTTGGTGGTTATATAAGTTTAGTTGATCCGGTTATTCGTGGATGGTGGCTTTAGTATCCCTTATCCAATAGATAAATAAGCAGAAAGCAAATCAACATCAACATGAGAATCAGCTGATTAATGGAAACTACAGTGTGGTTTTCCTTTAATATAACTAAAATCTTCCAAATTAACCTAATATACAACCATAAAGACTAAAAACTAAATATTTCCCCAAAGTATTAAACCATATAATAATAAAACCGACTCTTCATATCATATAAACATCATTTTTTTGTAAAGAAAATGGAGTTTGTTTATTCTTTTAATAAATCTATGATCTTTCACCTCTTAATCTTCTAGCTAATTGGATATCTTTCTTTTGGATGGTGACACGTTTGGCGTGGATGGCAGCCAAGTTGGTGTCTTCAAATAAGGAGACCAAGTAAGCTTCAACAGATTCTTGCAAAGCACCGATAGCAGAAGATTGGAATCTCAAATCAGTTTTGAAATCTTGAGCAATTTCACGAACCAATCTTTGGAAAGGTAATTTTCTAATCAACAATTCAGTAGATTTTTGGAATCTTCTAATTTCTCTTAAAGCGACAGTACCTGGTTTATATCTGTGAGGTTTCTTGACACCACCGGTTGATGGGGCTGATTTTCTAGCAGCTTTTGAGGCTAATTGTTTTCTTGGGGCTTTACCACCAGTGGATTTTCTTGCTGTTTGTTTTGTTCTGGCCATTTTGTGATACAGATGATAAGGAAATTTAAGAGATTAAAACTTGTGTTGAGAAAAGTGGGAAATTGGATGTTTTTATATAAAATGTGGGAATGGTGTGTTTGTGTGGGTGGCGAAAAATAAGTCGCGCATTGAATTGGTCACATTTGTTCAAATTGGTTAAGAAATTGTTTATTTTTCTTTTTGAGGTTGCCAGTTTCGCAAAATTGTGAATCTGTTTTGTTTTGTTGTTTTAGTATGGAGCATGTTGTGGTACTGGGCTTGGTGCTTGGTGCTGAGGTTTACCACTATTATGGCGGTTATCCCTGTGTAAAACCAGGGCTGGGAGAATGGGTGTTCTGAAATGTACACCAGTGGTAATCCACAGCACTAACTAAGCGCTGATTCTGGTGCCCATATTTACAGCACATAACCACACATTCCGCGTGTAAACCTTGTCACTAGTTTGTTTATTTGTTGTTGTTAATATGGAGAAGCGCTACAGATTCCACTTTTTCACAACATGGCCAACATCCTCACATAGTTAACAAACAAACACACATTGCCATCCTTTTTTCTCAATTTTCATTCTCCCAATTGCGTAGCCTGAAAAATCAGGGAATCCCAACAACCTCCGATCCACACATAAATACAGCTGGTTTCCCACTTTTCAAATTTCTCATTCACCCCTTATTTTAATACACTATAGCTTGTTCTATAAACTTATTCAACAACAACAAATATAATCAACAATGTCCGGTAGAGGTAAAGGTGGTAAAGGTCTTGGTAAAGGTGGTGCTAAACGTCACAGAAAAATCTTGAGAGATAACATCCAAGGTATCACAAAACCAGCTATTCGTCGTCTTGCAAGAAGAGGTGGTGTTAAACGTATTTCCGCTTTAATCTACGAAGAAGTTAGAGGTGTTTTGAAATCATTCTTAGAAAACGTTATTAGAGATGCCGTCACTTATACCGAACACGCTAAAAGAAAAACTGTTACTTCATTAGATGTTGTTTACGCTTTAAAGAGACAAGGTCGTACCTTATATGGTTTCGGTAACTAGATTTACTAAAATTTATTACACTTAATAATTTTATTAAAAAAAATTGGGTTGGTTAATATTAGTTTCTTATTTAAATTATAGGGTAAATGGTTCGGTGTGTGTTTTTGAATGTATATTACAAATAATGTTATGAAGCGTTTGATGAAAATTGTTAATTGTAGATGATTAGCTATTGTATTTTATATCACATTAGATCACTTGACGAAAACCAAGTTCCGGAGATAAATGATTGTTATGTCCGAAGCTGCATTCTTGATCCAGGAAAATGGTTATATTTAAAAATATATGAATTTTACATTACTGAGATTCTAATGGTAGTATATAAGGCTATAGCTGTAATCAGTAGGCCAATGGCTATCCACTAATGTCAAAATTATATCAATTCGGTTTTTATGAATTTGGAGTTTTTATTTTCTCCAGATTTTAGCTAGTGCATTTAATATAGTTGGTATGGTTAAAATTATGTAAATTACTAAATATGAATTTTTGAAACCTCAAATGTTAGCTTTTCAGTGAGATTATACCTATAAATTATGATAATATTATACTGCCATACTATAGACAGGCTATTATACCGTTAAAAGTATATATAATCGAATTTATATGATAGTGTTTAGTGCCGATGACTAAGCATAAAAAGAAAAGAAGACAGTAGGATCACGAATGCATTCTGTAAGCTTGTTCACTGAAGTCTGGAGCTGTCAGCAATTTGTTAGTTACGTTGAAAGAATGTTTACTTTAGTTTTGTTAAGTGTAGTATTTCAGCTTCAATCAGATGTAGATAACATTGGAATTGCATTAGTGGTGTACATATAACTTTGGGTGTTGTTTTTTGGAGGCTTAACTACTGACTAGTGAATGATCTAAAAAAAAGATTCATGTGACAGGATGACGCATAATCGTATAAGCCTTTAATGGAAAGGATTTGATGAATTCTATTGGATAATAAAACAAGAGATGACCGTTTCTGGAGTCGTATTATATAATGTAATGGTTTTCAATCAAGATGATACCGAAAGTGTAAAAGGTAACTAAATTTCTTGTTATTGCTCATATGGGATTGTTCTAGAAGATCAGATGGAATCAATAGGTATGGAATTAACAAAATAACAACATATAAACCACATTAAGACCAAAAAAAATAGACAGTATGATAAAGAATTTCAAGGAGAACACAATCATTAAAATTTAACTTGTATAAAAATAAAAACAACGACCTAATAAACAGATTTAGTTATATGGACTTAAGGGCTAGAAGTAGTGCGTCACCCTGCCTGCTGGGTCATTACATAATCACCAAAAAGGGATCTATTAATTATAACAAAGTTGGGACTTTCTTTCTTCCTTTCATATTACATATAACAAAACTTTACCCAATCCATAGTTGTTATCTCTTCTAAATAGCTACAAGTTACTGAAAAGAGATCATATAATAAAGAGCTACAAAAAGTACAAGAACTTTACCACAGCTTAAGGACAACCAAACTTTTAATAACTGTTTGTTTCGAAACCAGGAGTGGATAAGTAATTAGCAAGTTCTCCATTCCGAATCAATCAAACAAGAGCAAAAGAACAGTGTCGAACAACAACACCAACAACAGACCAACTTCATCAGAAGAACAATCACTTCAGGGCAAAATGACTTCTTTAGCTCTTTTCCCTCAACTGCGTCGTACTTTGACCGATGTTATGGAGGATGAATTATATCATGTTCCAGGTGGGATTAGTAATTCCACTAATCAAGCCTCGTCCCAACAAGATCAACACCAACACCATCAACATCAGCATCAACAACAAGCCGCCTCGTTCCTAATGTCAAACCATCATCTAAACAATTCAAACCATAGCTTGAACAACAAGTTTTCACCAACATTGAACCATACAAAGCTTTTTAGAAATGCAAGCGCCCTAAATTCGGAAGAAATGCTGACGATTCCAGATCACCAACAACAACATATCCAACATAGCCAGAACCAAGAACAACAACAACCACAGCAGCAGCATCAACTGTCCAGAATACCTTCTCATGACATGTATTATGATGTTCCAGAGCCTTTGATGGATGAAGATGATCAACACATTTTCAATGAATTTGCTGATCCAAGCTTAACAACAACAAATCATATCTATAGAAGCGAACAAAACTACGCTTCAAATAACAACTCACATGATCACCCACAAGCTCCTGCTAAACTGCTGAAATTCAATGATGATTTATCTTTGGATTATTTTAATAATGAAGATGATTCAAAATTTGTCATTTATCCAGTAATGAGTCCAACTATGATTCCAGAGGAGATTGAAGACGAGGAATTAAGTGATGATGAAGATGATGATAATGATAACGAATTCACATATTTGGATAACACCATTGATGATGTTCAAAACCCTTTGAATTATCAACATCAAAAATTCCAGGCGGAACAGGAAAAAATTCAATCCCAACAAATTCGCTTAGCTACGGAACAAGATCAAGCACAACAGCAACAATTGTTACTACAACAGCAGCAGCAACAGTTGCAACATCAACAAGATCAAAATGAATCAATAACTCAAGAAATTGAATCCGATATTGATCGCATGAGTTTGGATTCTTCAGATGATGAATATTCTTCAAATAGTTCAGTTATTGAAGAAGATTCTTATACCCCAATTTTTCAAACTCAAACCGCATCAATCCCAACAAAACAAAGACAAAGACGTTTATCTGCTCAACCATCATCTTCAACTCCAATAACAAGCACAAGCAACAACAATACCTCGTCCATTTTATCCACTTCTCCAAACTCTCATAATTCTCATCAATGCCATTTGATCAACCCATCCACTAATGAAGCATGTCTTAAGCAATTTTCAAGACCTTATGATTTAATAAGGCACCAGGAAACAATCCATGCCTCAAGAAAAAAGATTTTTAGATGTGTGGTTTGTAATAAATTAGAAGGTGGTTTATCAAACAAGACATTCAGCAGAGGTGATGCCTTATCAAGACACATCAGAGTTAAACATGGATTGACAGGTAATGAAGCCACGGATGCCCTACAATATGCCAAAGATCATGTTGAATATGTTTGAGCTGTGCTTTTTTCCTTATTAATATGACTTGTGTTTATTTTTTATGACGTGATTTCCCAACAATTTTATACCCTTTCTTTAGATATATCGAGATAAAATAATAGTATATATATATACATTTTAATTTTTAAATTAAACGTAGTGTATTCTCTGCCTATACAAATTCATTAAAATCCTTCTTTAGCAACAGCAGCAGCTCTTTCTTTAGCAATTTCAGGATCCAAATAGTACTCATCTTTGATCAATTTCATATCGTTATCTAATTCCATAACCAATGGAATTGCATTAGGAACATTTATATCTTTAATATCTTCATCACTTATCCCCTTGATCAACTTCATTATACTTCTACAAGCACTCCCATGAGCCACCACCAGCACAACATCTCTCTTGATCAACTCTTTCTTAATATCCCCATATAGATATTCTTTCAATCTATCAACAACCATATGTAATGATTCACCTCTTGGTACTTCATCCAAGACGTATTTATATCGATCATCAATCGCACTGGCCAGCTGATCTTTTTCAATCAATGGTGGCACACCATCATATGCTCTTCTCCAATACATGTATTGTTCATCTCCCACTTTGGAACGGATTTCACTCTTGTCACAATCTTGAAGAGCACCATAATGACGTTCGTTCAATCTCCAAGATCTTTGCACATCAATCCATAATCGATCAATTTCCTCTAGGAGAATATTGGCCGTTTGGATTGTTCTTGTTAATCTGGATGTGAATACTATTTGTGGTTTTAAAGTTGTTGATTTGATCAAATTTGCTGCAAATTTCGCCTGTTCTTTACCCTTTTCTGTTAATTTGGCATCGAGCCATCCACAAAATTTGTTTAAATTGTTAAATTCACTTTGTCCATGACGTAGTATTATCAATGTGGGCATGTTGTTATTGTGGCACTTTCCCTCGCTCCGTGGCTGTATAAGTCTATAGGTCTATCTTGTATGGTGGGTGTGAGAATGAAGAGAATTGTCAATTGCCATTATGCTGTGATGTTTTTTTATATGTCAGATTTGAATCAAGTGATGGTTTTTTCCCGATGGGTATGATTGTGTCCCATAAGATGACGAAGTTACAACGAAGTTGGACAAAAGAAAATGGACGTTGAAGATGAACGACAACCACTAGAAGAGTGGTAATGTGATCGAAGTTAGCACTTCTACTGAACGTTTCTTGATTATTCAGGTGGTTATTCTGAGTTTTCGTTGTTCCAGCTCGGATAATGGAAACTACTAGATAACTTCAACAATACGGGAAAACAAACGAAGTGCACTTGGACTTAATGACATACAAGCTGTGAAAGGGGTTATCGGCACTTACAAAGCTATAAAATAAAGCCATAACCAACCTCTGTGACTTCATAGGCGAATAGCGTATTTTAACAATACTCACTATGGAGAGTATTTCATAAGCGCAAAATTTGACCAATTCCCACTATAAAAACAGCTCGCTTAAGGGCTTTAGCGGATTATTGATGAAATGCTCCGAATTAATATTATGAAGAGCTGAAATCGATACTGTGAGCTATAGTAAGACCTGCTCTTTATTTGTCACGCTGGTATGATGGTGTATTGCCCTTTGATATATAAATATGTTAAAGTTTCTCAGCTTGGATAAAGATATGGATCCAACCATAGATCTTTGGGAATAATGTCAATTAATCAGGAAACAAAAGAACCATCCAGGGATCTAGAACGGGATACCGCTGACCATAACATATTCGAGGAAAGTAACGCAGGAGATGGAACACTCACCACAGACCAACATTTATCAGGATTACCACTAGTGTTATGCATTGCATCATGTTTCATAACATTATTCTTGATTGGATTAGATCAAACAATCACAGTGACAATCTTGGAAACAGTGGGTGATAAATTCAACGGATATGAAAACATTGGATGGATCTCTTCAGGTTATTTCTTAACAACTGCTGTGTTTTCCGCAACTTGGGGTAGATTATCAATCATATTTGGTAGGAAATGGGCATTATTATCTGCAATTATCCTTTTTGAAGCCGGGTCTTTGATGTGTGCATTGGCTTCATCTATGAATGTCTTGATTGGTGGTAGAGTTCTTGCCGGGATTGGAGGTGGTGGAATTCAAACCATAGTTTTCATTGTTGGTTCAGAAATCGTTTCGATTGATAAAAGAGCCCTTGTGTTTGTTTGTTTTAGCGTTGCTTTCTCAATATCAATTGTATCAGGACCACTTATTGGTGGTGCCTTCACTTTACACACTACTTGGAGATGGTGTTTTTATATAAATTTACCAATTGGTGGGATTGCAACTTTGATGTTGACTTTATTTTTCAATCCACCAACTCCAAAGGGATCAATCTTGACAAAATTGAAATCAATTGATTACATTGGATTATTCTTGATGACTTCAGGTGTTGTCCTTACATTGTTAGCACTAACATTAGGAGGTGTTAATTTTGCTTGGAACTCGGGTGCTATTATTTCACAATTTGTATTGGGTGGTTCATTAAGTATTGGATTTTGTGTTTGGAATTTTAAATACTCCAAAAGCCCAATTATTCCACTCAATATTGTTAAAGTTCCACAAATAGTTTTCCCATTTCTCACATTATTTACATCACTTTATTGCTTCATGGGTAACGTCACTTATATATCAACTTATTTCCAAGTAGTGAGAGGTAAAAGTGCATGGCAAACCGGTGTTCATTCAGTTCCAATTATCGTTCCCTTAGTTTTAGGTGCCGTTGGAAGCGGTGTAATAATGAGAATCACAGGGTTGATGAAGCCATTGACTGTATTTGGAGCTGTTTGTGGAGCTGTTGGTCACGGATGTCTTTTGTTGTTGAAAGCAGATTCGGGGAATAGTGCTCAAATAGGCCTATTAATTCTTCCTGGTCTTTATGTTGGATTGATTATGCAAACTGCACTTTTATCAGGTCAATTGAATTCACCAAAAGATGCAGGAAGCACGTTATTAACCACTGCTTTATTCAATTTTGGAAGAGCAGTAGGGAGTGCGTTGGGTGCGAATATCTCTCAAGCTACATTCAATGCCTCATATAAAGATAAGATCACCACAATTGTGAATAATCTACCTACTGGTGAACTTGGTGGTCTTACACCTCAACAGGCGGCGAAACTAATTGCAAGACCAGAATTGATTAGACAATTACCTCAAGATGCACAGATTATAGTGATTGAAACAATTATGGAGAGTATCAAAAACGTTTTTAAGACTATTGTGGCGGTTGCTTGCCTTTCTGTTGTCTTTGCACTCTTTAATTCGAATAAAAGATTACCAACAGCTAGAGCTACAAAGAGTTTAAAAGATCAAGAAAAAGAAGACAAGTCCAAAGCTGAAATTGATGCTGAGGAATCTCCTTGATACAATTTGTATCCGAAATATGAATTTATGTATACACCAATCAATAATTTTAATCCAATGTTTCACCTCTCCAGAGTATAACTAGCCCATAAAGAGTCGAGTACATCCTCATCCTGCTCATCTATGAAAAAAGATAATTTTTTGTGAATTTCGTCTCTATAATTCGTCAATCTTTCATTCTCCATTAATCTATCTTGCATAATTTCTTCAATTTCAAAATCATCTTCATCTTCATCCCACATTTCCCTCTCCAGTATTGAATGATTTATGAGCATATGCTTTTTAATTCCTTCATATTTTCGATGTTTCAGACTTTTGAAAAAAGAAAACAATACATTATTATCATCTAATGAAGTCTCAGAAGTGGAAGAATCCGAAGTGGCAGCATTGGAAATTTGATAAAGCCTTTTAATCACTTCTCTCCTACGGCACATCGTTCTGGCTTCCGGTTTCATATTAGTCAATCTCAAAAATGCTCTGACTTCAACAAAAAAAGAATCTTTAGCCTCATATAGTCTCATTTTTTCCAATTGTCTTAGTTCAATAGCACGAAGTCTTCGTCCCGTTCGTGTCCCTCTGTGACTTGTAAAATGGTGATCATAGGCTGATGCAACTGTCAACAGTTTAACCAGATGAATACGCTCCGGTGTAATCTTTTTAGGACCCAAAAAATTTTCCCAATCACGCTTTAATAGGTACCTCTCACTATTGCTCGCAGTATTTCCACCAAGTTGACGATTCACTTTTTCCAGCCCCGCCGAAGGGAAGTACTCTTGCAATCTGCGGACGGGGATTCTGTAACAACGTTTGATGCTATGATTTTCTATCAATTTATCGCACCTTTTCCTCGAAGGATGTGATGAGAAAAACTCACCATCAAAAAATTTTTTAGAGAAAATGATATTGTTGAGGTCATTAATAATATGAAGGTCAACAGAGAATCTATCCACGAACCTCCTCATCAGTGAGTCTCTGGGTCGATTTAAAATCCTATTGCAAATAAGTAAAATACTTGAGATTTTTGTAACAACCGAATGACCATAGCCAATAATCTTGATAGAAGCAAGGGACTTTGGTGAAATGTCTAGAAACTCATATGAATAATAGTTTGATCTCTTATGCCTCTTTTTGTATCTATCTCGATAATTTTGTTGGCGAGAGTCATTTATTCGCCCTCCAGGCTCTTCTGGAATATCAAATGGAGGAGCCTTCTTTACTTGACTCATCACAGTGATACAGTGGATGTCATGGTAAATATACCACGCATAGTGATTCAACAATGATTTATTTAGTGATATGATTTTCAATGTCGGGGCACCACCAATCTTGACAATAATATTCCAGACTTCAAAAGGGAGTCCATTAGCGATATTTCTTGATCCAGGTAAAACACAAGCCGAAATGTGGTTTTGTTTTTGGGTAGAGTTGAATGCATTTGTGGAATTTGTATTGGGTGATATTTGCATTTGCAAGTGCTGAGTAAAGTATTCATTTGCCGCTTAATTAAAGGTCTCAGGCTATAGCCTCTTGTGGATCCTTTCATTGGAACAGGCCAGCAAGAAAAAAAGTAATATATACCATCAATAATTTTCTTTAATTGCACGCATGAGAAGAAGACGTAAAGAGTGGGAGAAAATAAGAGAAATTGAAAAAGAATATTGCTGTTATAATATGAAAGAAAAATTCGGGAAGAAAAGGACTGGAGAATGAGAGATTTCAGCTTCAAATGGTTTGAGCTAAATAGTCCGAGACCTTTAGATATTATCTCTCTGCCACTACACATCGGGTAAATAGAAATGTGAAAACAAAGGGCAAATGCCGTCAAATGCCGGGAGCCAAGTTCCAATAAACATCATAAGTAGAACACAGAAACAGCCAATGGCAGCAAGTGAAAACACGGATTGAAATATCCATGAAGTCACCAATAAAACAAAGCATCATTGGTCACGAAAACATCGAAGTCCTTCTACTGTTTCATGCTTTCTTTTATGTAAGCGGCATATCCAGGCTCGAAAACATCCGTAATGCATTATGTCAGCGGTTAGAATTTGAAATTTGTTGGTTCACTGGCTTTAAAAGCTATTAGGATTATTTAGGAATTTAATTTGAAATTTTGGCGGAAATGACTAGATTTTTTATTATGGATATAAATAAGCACTAAATAGATCATTCTTATTCAAAATGGACTTTTGTCTTGTGTGATTCAGCTCAACATATCTATAATAATGCCTGACGATATTGAGATACAGCGTCAATCTAGCACAAAGTCCGGGGAAGGTGATGACAAGTTCTTTGAAAGTAATGCCGGTGATGGTACTACAGTGTTTGATCAGTATCTTCATGGTGTTCCATTGGCCATGTGTTTACTGTCATGTTTCGCTTGTTTATTCTTGATTGGGCTTGATCAAACAATCGTGATCACAATATTAGAAGAAGTTGGTAATAAGTTTAACGCCTATGACAAGATTGGTTGGATTAGCTCGGGGTATATGCTAACCATGGCTGTATTTGCCGCTACTTGGGGGAAAATGTCTATTATCTTTGGTAGAAAATGGTCCCTACTCATTTCTTTGGTCATCTTTGAATCAGGTTCTTTAATGTGTGCATTAGCAAGTAGCGCCGGGGTGTTAATTGGTGGAAGGGTTTTAGCAGGGGTAGGAGGTGGTGGTATTCAAACACTTGTGTTTATCGTATGTTCAGAATTGACACCGATAGATAGGAGATCATTGGTCTTTGTTGTGTTAGGTTTAGCTTTTGCAACATCTTCTGTTCTTGGTCCATTAATAGGTGGTGCTTTTACGAAAAGTGTCACTTGGAGATGGTGCTTTTACATTAATTTACCAATTGGAGGTTTAGCTGGGTGCATTCTTGGGTTTTTCTTCAGACCACCTAAAACAAAAGGTTCGATGAAGGATTAATTTAAACTGATTGATTATGTGGGTACGTTCCTTTTAACAATTGCTACAGTCATATTTCTTTTAGCTTTGACTTTTGGTGGTACTCAATATTCTTGGAATTCTGGAGCTGTCATATCACAATTTATCATTGGTGGTGTATTCGCAATACTGTTTTGTATTTGGAATTTCAAATATTCGAAAAATCCAATCATCCCACCAAATATACTCAAGGTCCCACAAGTTGTGTTCCCTGTTCTTGGATTATTCTTCACTTTCTATTGCTTCATGGGTGCTGCAATCTATGTGTCTACTTATTTTCAAATTATTAAAGGGTATGGTGCTTGGGAAACAGGTGTCCATCTTTTACCAATGATCATTCCCGTTGTATTAAGTGGTATGATTACTGGTATTCTGATCAACAGGACTCGTTTAATCAAACCTTATGCCTGTTTTGGCGGTGTCTGTGGTTGTGTTGGGTTTGGATGCTTAACATTGTTGAAGGAAGGTTCATCATCGTCAGCGAAAATTGGGCTATTGATTTTACCAGGAGTATTCAGTGGGGTAGCTTTGCAGACAAGTATGCTTTCAGGCCAGCTTCATGCACCAAAAGAACCAGGCAGTACTATACTAACCACTTCTTTAATCAATTTCTCCAGAGCCTTGGGCGGTGTTATGGGGGCAGATTTATCACAAGCTGTTTTCAATTCTTCATTTAAAAATAAGTTCAGAAAGGCTTATCAAAGCTCTACAGATGGTACATTTGATGGATTTGACCCCAGTGAAGCTGCCAAATTGATTTCAAGCCCTGAAACAATCTCAAAATTGTCACCAAAAGCTAGAAAATTAGTAACCAACACCATTATGAAGAGTATCAAAAACGTTTTCATCCTATCCACAGCAATCGCTTGTCTAGCCTGCGTAACAATGTTCTGCTTCTCAAACCAAAAGATTCCAGAGGGCCAGGATATAATGAAACAAGAAGATGAAACTGATGATCTTTTGAGAGCCAAAGGTATCATTCCGCAAAATTCTAGCACTGAGTCGCCCTAGAAAAGCAACAAAGATAATAGAGAAAGAACTATTTATGTGCCAACAGAAAGCTTGGAGTGTACTGAAAAGGCATGATATGAATCTAATGAAGATAAGAACTCAGCACATTGTAAATATACTGAATCTTTTGATGACTATGACAAATTTGTATTAAAAATCAATATAAGCTGCAAGCTCTCGGCCGCGACCAGGGGTCACAACCACTGCCGAATGCAGCGAAGTCGTGCGTTTAAATCCTTCACTCGTTTATTCCCGCCCTAAACCCGCCAGCCAAAACCCTTAGCGTGGAATTTCTCGGCCGTGAAATGCATTACGCTATAAATCCACTTTTCCTTCAAGCTATTTGTATAAATAAACAGAAAGTTCCAATAAAAAACGATGATGCATTTGATAAATATGTTTCAAGTTTCCAACCTTTTAAAAAACGTACAAGAAAGATGACAGAAATTAGCCGGGCTTCCTCTGAAGCTGAACAAATCAATAATATCAACAGTACAGAAGTGGACCTTGAAAAAAATGGTCGTCAACGTAATCTAAGTATAGGTGGGAAAGTGAAGGAAAAGTTCTTTGAAAGTAACGCTGGTGATGGTACCACAGTGTATGACCAGTATTTACATGGTGTCCCACTAGCGCTATGTCTTGCCTCGTGTTTTGCCACTTTGTTCTTGATTGGATTGGATCAAACAATCGTGATCACTTTATTGGAAACAGTGGGTAATAAATTCAACGCTTATGAAAAAATTGGATGGGTCAGTTCAGGTTATATGTTGACAATGTGTGTCTTTGCCGCTACATGGGGTAGAATTGCAATCACATGGGGAAGAAAATGGTCTCTTTTAACAGCTTTGTTATTATTCGAAGCTGGATCATTGATGTGTGCCTTGGCTCCTAGTATGAACGTTTTAATCGGTGGTAGAATCCTAGCTGGTATTGGTGGTGGTGGTATTCAAACTTTGACATTCATTGTTGCTTCTGAACTAACACCAATCCATCAGAGAAGCACCATTTTCTCAACCTTGGGTCTTGCTTTCGCTATCTCAACCGTTGCTGGTCCCTTAGTTGGTGGAGCTTTAACTGAACATGGTGCTTGGAGATGGTGTTTCTATTTGAACTTACCAATTGGTGGTATTGCTGCTGTGTTGTTGGTTTTCTTCTTTAACCCTCCAAAGGCCAAAGGTACATGGAAAGATAAATTGAAAGCTTTGGATTATGTTGGGACTTTCTTTTTAACAGCTGGTGTTGTCATCTTCTTACTAGCACTGACATTCGGTGGTGTTGAATTTGCCTGGAACTCAGGTGCGGTTATTTCTCAATTTGTCATTGGTGGTGTTTTGTTAATCTGCTTTGGTATTTGGAATTTCAAATTCTCCAAGGCTCCAATTATCCCATGGTTTGTTATAAGAAGCCCAAAAGTTTTGTTTCCAGTGCTATCTTTATTCATGACTTTCTATTGCTTTATGGGGATTGCTGTTTTCATCTCGACATATTTCCAAGTTGTTCGTGGGTATAGCGCTTGGAAAACTGGTCTTCATCTCTTACCGATGATCATTTCGAACATCATCTTCGTTATCGGTACGGGAGTTTTGATCAAAAAGACTAGAGTAATCAAAGAGTACGCAGTGTTTGGAGGTATCTTGGGTGCTATTGGTGTTGGGCTACTAACCATACTTAAAGTTGACTCTTCAAGCGGTAAATTGATTGGTTTATTGGTTTTACCAGGGGCCTATTTGGGTATTTCTTTACAAACTGGTATGATGTCTGCTCAATTAAATGCACCAAAGGAAGCTGGTGGTACTATTTTGACCACTTCTTTGATCAACTTCAGTAGATCTCTCGGTGGTGCTATTGGTGCTGATTTATCACAAGCTATTTTCAATGCTTCTTTCAAAAATAAAATCAAGCAGGAAATTGCCAAACGGACAATTACAGGTCTTTCTGCAGATGATGCCTCAAAACTTATCTCGAGTCCTGTGCTGATTGATACTTTATCTGCTGAATCAAAAGAAGTTGTTATCAGTACCATCGTCAAGGCTTTAAGAAATGTTTTCATCGTTGCAACTTCTGTCGCATGCTTGGGGTTTGTCACCATGGTTCTCTACTCTCACAATAAAGTTCCAAAGGAAAGTGACATTTCCAAGCAAAAAGAAGAGCAAGAGAAGGAACAAAGAAAAGAAGCACAAGCTGAAGCTGATAGAGAAGGTGATTCTGCAAGCTATAGAGGCAATAATGGCGAGACAGCTTCAGGTCTGTCTACTGACGAAAAAGCAAAACCAGATGCTTGAGAGTTTGTTTCTTCTTTCCATATACTTCATAGCCAAAAGTGATATTTTTTTGTGCATAGGTCAACAGCATTAATGAGTAATAATTAATAAAAAAACGTTAGGCTTCTTGTAGCATTTCGATTGTTTTATTATTACGCGCTCTGGATCTGAAAGACTGTTGAAGTAGTGGCCGGAACAACAGAGTAGCCATGTTTTCAATTTGCCAAATCGGGTCTAATTAGATGAATTGATATAAAGATCGAAAATTTGAAATGTGACAAAAATGGATAAAAATAGTGACCTTCACTCTTTCGATTGAAGTTTTCCAGCTACTAGTGAGACGGTTATCCTTAAAGAACCAAGATTAACAAAAGTTGCCATGGTGAACCTAAGAGACACAGTCGAACAAACCGTGAACATGATCATTCCTTCAACTTCTCAAGGTTCTGGTCCAGAGAAAGGTCATTCTTCCCAAAATTCAATCACATCTACAACTTCAAATCTATTAAAGCAAAACAAAGAGAGCAATTCTTTTGATAGATTGGAAGAAAATGCACAAAAGGAAAGAAACAGATTATCAGATATGCTGGATAGTTATAAGAATAGCTCAGAGATCACACAAAACACATATGATACCGAGTCATTTACTGATGCTGATGATTTCATCGTTAACAGAAGATCTTCGGAAGGTCGTAATAGAGAATTTGTTGAACCTGTTCAGGAAATTCCACCAAGACCACAGGAAGATCATTTCGAATTCGAAGTAACTCAAGCTACTCCACCAAGGCCAAAACCAATCCAATTTATCCCAAATATGAACTCAGTGCAAAGCCCAGTACCATCGTCATCTTCAAATAGAAGATCTATCTTATCCGACTATGCTCCTAGTATTCATGAAGTGAACAAAGTCGCCTACGTTGTTGAAGGTCAAGATGATGTTCAAAATGACGAAGATTTACCAGTGGAGAGTATTGGTAAACCAACAATTCAAAGAAAGGCCTCAGTGATCAAGATCAGCAGAAGCTCTTCCAAAGATAGCTCTAAGAAGACTATACCAGCTAGTTCCGATCACACCAAAAACAAAGAAAGTGTCACATCTTACATTTCGAATTCGAACAGTGGGAGTGGATCTTCGAAATATCCAGAATCAAATTATAGTGCTAGAAGTCAACTTGAAGACCAGCCTATGAGAAGACAAGTAACACCTCAAGAAATACAAAATAATCCATACATAGTGAGCTCATCGAAAATTCCAGAAGAGTCTGAATCGACAACTTCATTTGAATTCAATTTAGGCCCATTGAAAACCACCAAAGGTCAACAGGGCCAATTGGCAATTGATAGATCCCATGTTACAAGTGTCGATCCTTCCATTCCATCAAGATCAAGAAGAAGACCAGTCAGTAGTGCTTTTATCAGCTCACCAATCAACAAGTTGAAACAAGAATCTCAGAACAATAGACCAAAATCTGTTGATCTAGGAGAAATGGATAATTTAATGACTGAATTGAATAGAGAGATTTATAAATCACCAAACCCAAAAGCCAATGCAAGTGAAGAAAGCGGGTTTCATAGTGCACAGGATGATGGTCAATCTCGTGATTTGACCCATTCAAGACAGGGTTCAAACACGGCAGATTCAATAAGATCAGGTACAACAAAGAGACCACTCCCACCACCACCTGTGCCTAAACATGAGAAACATCCAAGTTTCACCAATGAAAATGAAATTATTGGGACACAAGAGCAAAGCGAGTCCCAACAACCTGTTATAACTACAACACAGAATGATGATGATTATGTTACTGAAGATGACGAAACTGCAGCAGTGCCGGAAACGAGAAGTATTAAAGAGATGAAAAAGAAACATAAGAAGAAAAACAGTCATAAGAAAAGAACATCATCTTCAGGTTTTAAGAAGGGACATTTCGATCATGAAACTTTGACACAATTGTTACAAGTCACTGAGGGCACAATTATTGGTCAAGAGTTTCAAAATATTGGGCTCGAGAGCACTGAAAAACAATTATTGGAAAGATTGGTCGATTCGTTATCTAGATTGACTGCTGATATGGTAATTGATTCTGAAAGACATGATGAGAGTGTTAGAAGATTGAATAAAGCCATCAAGGCACTTGAAGGTTTTTAGGTAACACCATTGTTATCCTTTTATTTAATGTTTGTCGTGTCTTTTCCTATGACAATTTGGTTTTGCTTTTTTGGTTTTCTATATGCTTTTATTTTATTGTTTCTTATGATTGTTGAGATTGTTTGTTTATTATCATTTTATAACCCTTCAACACAAATGAGGGTTTCATACATTGTACACTTTTTGAATTGAAAAAAAAAAAAATACAAAAAAATATCGAAGGACGAATATACATGTTTTGAATGAATTGTTAACGTAGAGATACAAAGTTTGAATTAATTGAAAGGGGATATATAGTTACATAGCGTAAATAAACAACTTTATGATAATGATTAAACGAGCAGCAATAAGTGCTGGCGATGCAGATGTTTCAATGTGATATGTGTGTAGTAGGTGATATGTCATTGGTTGGGAGAAGTGTTGTGGTGTGCTTTGTTGTAAAGTTTTATAGATGCGATTTTGAATTGAGAGGAAAGGGACGAGAGGCTCTTATGGGACAATGACTGGCGGTGTATTATTATTGCTTGCTGAGCCAGTAGATCTCACATCATCTCCAGCAGCGGAAGAAATGGTTGAAGGCGGTGGATTGTTCTCCAGGTCGAATTGGGCTCTATCTCTTACTTCATAAATTCCAATATCTTCATCAAGTGTAGATAAAATTAACTCAGAATCCAAGATTTTTTCATAATCTTCATGGTTCAATTTCCAACCCAATTTATTTGTCAAATAAGTTGCAACTTGGTCACAATAACCTAATAAAGAAACATCAAATTCAGAATGTTCGACAAGATCTTTGTTAATGAGTAATTGTGGGACTTCACCAGGTATCATATTAACAATCTCACTAACTGGGGCCACTTTCAACGATGTACCGATACAGATCAATAAATCACAATCTTGTACGTCTTGTTTGATTGAATCATGAAATTTGCTTGGTAAATCTTCACCGAAAAATGTGATATCAGGTTTCATAACACCATAAGATTTTGGATAAAAATCATCATCTTTATTTAATTTTTTCTCTCTCTCTTTAAAACAATTTGGACACACTGGTAATTCCAGTTTTTTGATATATTTGAAAATTTTGGAGCCATCAATTTTCCAACGACACGTTTGACAAGTTGCTGTAGCAAATGAACCATGACATTGAATAACTTTATCAGTTGGGATCCCCACGTTGGCTTCCAAGTTATCAATATTTTGTGTATAATTCCTCAATAGCTTATTCTTATCACTCAATAACTTGATAAAGGCATGTAATGGAGTATACGAGCCCAAAGGTGGTAAAATCATATGTGCAACACTATAAAATATTGAAGGATCTTCTCTAAAAGTTTCTAAATCGAAAACTTCTTGAGGATCAGAAAGCCCCAAATGTTTGACTTTGGAATAGATACCTTTCGAAGATCTGAAATCAGGTATACCTAAACTTGTTGAAATCCCAGCACCTGTCAAGACCAATATTTTGTTAGCTTTTTCAATTTGTTGTAATGCTTGATCCACTGTATTAATATCATCCAAACGTGTACGCATATAAAGTACTTTATTCATGGCTTTCTGCAACAGTTTAATGATCTTCAGCAAATTTCTTTCATCATCGATATCATCATTGAATTTAACGGAATAGAACCCCAAGATGACAACAGCATACAGGATATCAGAACCTCTTGGATTATCTGGTAGGTAGCATTTCAAAAATTCTTCAACACCTTCTCTTTTCAAGTATTTTCTGGCGTCGGAGGTTTGTTCTCTGTTAACGGTGGGTAAGATCCATTTACCATCTATCCTTTTTATTTTACCTCTTTTTAGTGCTCTTGATGGGATCTCAGTGTTATTGTGGTCAGCATTGTTGTGATTGTGGTTTTCCAAAGTATGGGCTGTTGATGTTGTTGAGGAGGATGAAGAAGAGACTGAAGCAGGTGTGTCTGCCCTTGTGAGATCTATTGTCTGTGGCTGGGTCGACAGTTGAGCAGGCTGTTGAGCAGGCTGTTGAAGTTGATGTTGATGGTTTAGCGTGCCATCGCTGGTCGATAACCCGGAAGAGCTGGTGGATGGTTGGCCGTCTAGGATAGGTGAAGGTTCGTTGAATTTTGGAGCCTTGAGCTGCTGGGGCTGGTCTTCCAGAGGATGGGGCCTCTTGTTGGATGGATCTGTCATGATTTCCGTGGGGTTGTGAGAATGGCGGTTGTTTGATGGCTCCTTGGAATCAGATTTGTGGTTGATGGAATGGTTCATTTGATGGAAAAAATCAATTGTTTTTCGACAGCGACGGCGGAAAATTTGTTCGCGGTGGGAGAAACGCGGTTTAGACAGGAAGGTCGTAGGCAGAGCAGTGGGTCCGTAGGCAAGGACGCCGGCCAAACTCGGCTGGAACGATGCCTTACGAGATAGTTGGACCATTCACAGGGCTAAAAGAAGAATAGCAACGGTTTAATTTGACCTTTTTCTTAGGGTATTATCAGCGTAAAATTGAGATGAAACTAGGGTGGTGTTCGGATGTAAAGCGAGCTGTCTGTTTTCGAGGTTTAGCTCAATTTCCAGAACTGAACAAATACCTGGAAAATTCACTACAACATGAAACAGAGTTCAAATTTCCCACAAGATTCGCGAAAACTGTATTGTTATATACGTTTTTTCTGAGATATTTGATTGGCCAGTGTCGCTGGTCACGATGGGCCATCAGAAAAGTGTGACCCGGCAAAATCGCGAAAATTTGGCAGAAAAATTGAAGATTGAAAATAATGAAAAAGTCAAGTTTAGAGCTCATTATAGAGATTTGATAATTTGAGAGTGTTGAGACATTAGACCTTGGACTGCTCAGGATGGCTAACAAACCAGTGAGACTGCCCCCATTACCAAGACTTCGTGCCCAAAGACCGGTCAATCAATCCCAGGTCAACCCATGTGCCGTTGTGATGTCCACTTTGTTGAATTGTTGGTCTTCAAATGGTGAAGGTGCAAGTGAATGTAAAGCTTTGGAAACTAATTTGAAGCAATGTATGGAGATAAATGTAAGTATTTTATCTTGATATTATCACACTCTTGCTGGGTACTAACTATTTAAATCAGACTACAAAAGTTGTCACCAAATCATCGATCAATTTCCATGCTGCCCGTTTATATCCAAAGATCAACAACAAACAAAATGATTAAACGCTTACTATAACATAACCCCACTGCTTACATATAACCTTTAAACTATCAAAGCTTCAACAAATCACATCTCAAGAAAGCCTTGACTACTACATTACACAAGAAAAATCACCTCCATATTAACGATTTAACGTTGAAATTCAACGCTGTATATAACATAAGACTCATGAATGAGATGATCATAGAATGATATCTCTCTCCGAGTACCAAATAGACATATCAAGGTGAATACCTACACCTTTACCATTGAATGGCTTTGTAGTGGCTTCAACTGTCATTTTTGACCACGGTCACATGACACTATATACCCTGTTATGGATGACAGACATTGTAAACAAATCAGTTATGAAAATACAACTTGATCAAGTTGAACTACTGCCCCAAGTGATCCAAATGCAATACGATAACAATAAGCTTCCATTTGTCCCGATTTGCGCTTTCTACTCAAACTAGGGACTTTGTGGTAAAGATGAGGTGTTTTAACCTTTGTGGGATGAGCAGAATTTATAGAGCTCATAAATTTAACAACTCAAAAAATTCCAAATTTTAAATATAAAAGGGACTTCAAATTCATTTTCAACTCTGTTTTCTTTTCTATTTATCTTTAGCTCCCTTCTCCATGGCCTTTGGAAGGATTTTGGGAATGCCATCCCAAAGGCCATAAACAACATACCTCATCACGGATACAATCCAAGCATAGTCATGGACATCCATACAGCTTCATCATACCATTATTTGACAAAGTGTCTCCTAATAAATTACTACTACAAGTGGACTGGTGATATATAAACCGCGATAATATCATTCATTTATTGATAATGACAAAAAATATGCAAATACATTCCATAACAATTTTGGGGTTCTGCTTTGAATAGAAGAAAAAGTAAAAAGGGAAATGAAAAAAGAGATAGTTGTGTTGAACTTGGATTCAAATCATATCATCATTATTTTGGTACAGTAACGAATGAAACATTGACCAACTTGACACAACATTTGAAAAAAAAAAAGCAAAATGGCAAAATGGAACGTGCCAGCAAAAAAAATCATAAAACTCGTCGATCTGGGTCAACGAACTGGCAAACCTCAATGGCCAAAAACAGAATTAATAAAAGGGTCAGAAAATTCCTCTTCGGTTTCTTAACACCAGCGAAGATCTGTGCTGTATACTGAGGAACAATAACAAATACTTTATTTTCATCCATGTTTTCATCTATGACCATTGAGTCATAAAAAGGTTTTCTATCTAAAGCAGCAAATTTTTGGGGAATATCATTTTTATATTTGAAAATAACTCCCGAACCACCATCAATAAAAACCGATTTCAACTTCACAAGTTTTGAGATGTGATGCTCAATTTCAGCGATTGCTGTTGGATCCACCACTAAAGTCTTGTCATCAGTTATGAGATGAAGGGATTCGTAACCAGCATCTTGATGATTGAGCCAATTTTCAATCGAAACCGATTTCAACTTCACAAGTTTTGAGATGTGATGCTCAATTTCAGCGATTGCTGTTGGATCCACCACTAAAGTCTTGTCATCAGTTATGGGATGAAGGGATTCGTAACCAGCATCTTGATGATTGAGCCAATTTCCATGATGATGATGATGATAATTAATTTCCTTGCCGAGTGTTATTTTTTTGACAGGCTTGTTGAATTTGTTGGCAGCTTTTGGTTCACCCCGACCAAATGGAAACAAATTGTTCATAGCAGCAATGATTTTTTTGATAATTTTCTGTATCGTCGAAGGTTGTAGTTCTCTTTAAGTTGACAAATAAATCTTGTGTCTTTTTGTATATCTTATTTTTTTGAATACCAGTAAACAACGGGGACGCCATTTGATTAAGTCAACTCCTGACCGAGACAAATGGCAGCGATTGGTCTCTAGAGAAACTTGATGCTCCATCTTCTCAAAAAAAATTGCATTGACTTCGATGTGTTCAGTTTGTACCATCTTGGATTACCAGTGTAGAGCAGCGCCGAACCCACTTTGACAAAACCCAACATTGAAGCGGCTCGTTAACAATCCAAAGCACCAAGAAGACAGAGAGAGCGACCCACGAGACAACTTCTTGACCCTTCAAGGCATAGTCTGCTGGTGGCGCCTGATCGAGCGATGTTGAGGTTCACTTCACCATCACATAGAAATGTATAGCAGTGTTATAGTGGCACATACATAAATGGCAGATATGTTGATATTCTATAATTTGATCTCTCTAAAGACGTAGACTCTCTCTCTTGTTGTGGACAGCACCAGCATGAGCAGACGTGGTTCTAGTTCACAACCACAGCGTCACCAAGCACTATAACACCAAACCAGCTGAATCTTTAAGAAACACCACCAACTTCAACTTCGTAAGTGGACAAATCCAGTGCCAAAGATTCAGATTCGACTAGCTGTGTTCTCCCAGTTCCGACCTCTTCGTAATTGGCTCGTTTAGCAGCTGGGTGGGCTCCCGCTGGGCTCCCTCCCCGTGGCCCTGCCCAGCTCCGCCTAGCTCTGCCCACGTCGTTTAAAACCTCTGCCTACGCACCACGTCGTTTACCGTTTTAGCGTCTCGTTTAGCTCGAGTTTAATACAAAAACAAAAACACGAAAATTTGCGAAAAAGCGTGAAAATTTGGGCAAATTCATTATTTAACCACTGTCCATCTCTATTTTCCAACTTCCAACTTTCCCAAATACAAAACCAAGGCATTCGTTCCCAATCCCTTTCTAATATTCTTGTGTTTCAATCTATCCGTTCATTTCAACAATAAAACAATAGAAAACATATTTCAGAAAAAATGTCTACTTCAACAGGTGTCGATATTAAAAAAAATCAAGCTACATTCTCAAAATCCCTACACGGGAAAGATGTTGGTCAAAAATCTGGTATCTCTGCTCTTTTATCCAAGGACAAGACCGCCGGTGCCACTGCCGTCTCCGACTACTTGAAACATTGGGATGGTAAGATGGACAAGGAAGCCGAAGATAGAAGATTAGAGGATTACAACCAAAGTACCCATTCTTATTACAACGTTGTTACTGATTTTTACGAATACGGTTGGGGTACCTCTTTCCATTTCTCAAGATACTATCCAGGTGAAGCTTTCAACCAAGCCACTGCTAGACATGAACACTACTTGGCCAACAAGATTGGTATTAAAGAAGGCTGGAAAGTTCTTGATGTTGGGTGTGGTGTTGGTGGTCCAGCTAGAGAAATTGCAAGATTCACCGGTGCTCACATCACTGGGTTAAACAACAATGATTATCAAATCGAAAAGGCCAATTACTATGCCCATAAGTTCAACTTGGCTAATCAGTTAGATTTCGTCAAGGGTGATTTCATGAATATGGATTTCGAACCTGAAACTTTCGACGCTGTTTATGCTATTGAAGCCACTGTTCATGCTCCAGTCTTGGAAGGTGTTTATGGTGAAATCTTCAAAACTTTGAAACCAGGTGGTGTTTTCGGTGTTTATGAATGGGTCATGACTGCCAATTATGATGAATCCAATCCAGAACATAGAAAAATCGCTTATGAAATCGAATTAGGTGATGGTATTCCAAAAATGTACTCTGTTGACGTTGCCAGAAAAGCCTTGGAAAACGTCGGGTTCGAATTAGAATACGAACAAGATTTAGCCGATCTCGATGATGACATCCCATGGTATTATCCATTAACCGGTGATTTGAAATACGTCCAAAGTTTATACGATCTAAGTACTTTCCTTAGAACAAGTTACTTGGGTAGAAAAGTCACCACCAATTTCGTTGGATTATTAGAATTCTTCAAATTGGCTCCAACCGGTTCAAAACAAGTCACTTTGGCTTTGGAAGAAGCTGCTGTTGGGTTAGTTGAAGGTGGTAAACAAAAATTATTCACTCCAATGCAATTGTTCGTTGCTAGAAAACCATTGAATAAGAATTGAAAAAGTCAATCTCCAATTCATTTGTTCTCCTCCTTTTTTATCTCATTAATTTTGCATCATTTATAAACTACTAGATCTCTATAAAAAAAAAGCGCTAATATCTACTATAATATATCCAAAGAAAGGAAAAGACAAGTTGTCTTTCACTATATACGAGTTTACGGTTATCAGTTACAGTTAGTTAATTTTAAAATAAATTTCATTTCATAATAGAAACATTGTATTCCTAGTCTATTCCATAGACAGATCGCCATCATCGTCATGATCTAGGTCAAGACTAACCTCACTTGGCGTCTTGGCTGCTATGAAGCTCAGTTTATATTCATCCTCATCTTCACTTTCATCCATATTGTTTTGACTAACAGATTTAAGTTCTTCTTCTTGAATTGGCTCAACAGCACCATCTGATTTTTGGCTTTGTTCAATGATTCGACTTTGTTCTTCTTCAAACTCTTCATCAACATCATCTTCATTATCTTTTTGGCCTTCTTCTTCACCTTGCTGCTGTAAGATAACAGAATATTCCTGATCTTCTTCGTCAACTTGATTTTCTTGTTGAGCTTCCAATGTTTGATACATTGATTCAACGTTCTTATAAAACTTATTAAACCCATTCTTGGAAGGCAGATCTTGAGATGCAACAGCCTCCTCCCATTCCAAACAAGTCTCTTTTAATTCTTTTAGCTTACTAAACTCAATTTTTTCCCCTATGAACATTTTAGGTAGTGCTAATAAAATCAATTTTCTATATTTTTTACTCTCAACTTCATCAAAAGTATTCAATAAGTCTGTAGCTAAAGTAACATGAGATGATGACTCCCGTATAGCTTCTTTCTCTTGCTTAACAACGTTGTTTGGATCGGTCCAATGTATGATTTGTTGCAAAATGATTGATGGAGAAACCATCGCTTGCTCATTATCATCAACTTCTTCAGCGTGTGCAGTATATAATCTCTTGAATGAATCAGCAGCAACTCTACTCATTCTTTCTTGATGTTGAGGATGAGAGAAACAATAAACTGGTAAACAGAATGTAAAAGCTTGAAGTAAACTTTGATTGCCTGCATTCGATGGGTTATAATATGTCAAAATCAAAGTTTCAAATAACTCATCATCATTTAAAACATCTGCAAGGTATAATTTACATAGCCCTTCAGCAGTTAATGCTTGAACCTCTGGGATATCTGCACTTTTCAACGTTCTATAAAGTAACTTATGAAATGACAATGAATCAACACCATCTTCAACATCTAAGACTTTTGAGCCATGAACTGATAAAACATCGAACATTACTTTTATAGCAATGATTCTTAGTTCCTCATGACCTTTAGAAAGACACAGACCAAATAAATAAAGTTGATCTGTTGCTAATTCCAGATCTAATAAACAACATAATCCCAATGTAGAAGTACCCAACTCTCTTATAGTACTGATGTTATTTCTAACAGCTGGATTTATCAAGGTATCGATTAATGAAGTGATGGAAATGTTATCCTTTAGTGGTTCATTAGTCAGCTCTAGCATCGATTTACAAATTGTCAAGCAATGAATTGTAGTTTTGTCATTCTCTTGAGCTTCTTCGCCATCCGCAACTTCTTGCTGATCAATATCATTGTCTCTGATATCACTTATAATTTCGCTAACCATGGAACAGAAATCTCTCTCATTAATGGACAATTTTCTCAACACTTGTAATGAAACCTTGATTAGTTTATCCGTCAATCTATCGTTAGTTAATGATGATCTTACGACTTGTAACATAGCTCTTCTACCGATTTCATCACTGAAATCATAATTTACACTGATTGTTAACAACTGTTCGATAACAAAGTCTAAGTCTTCAGCATCATCTAAATTTTCTAATTTTTTCCTAGCATCAAAATATCTGATTAAGAGATTGGCCATCTCTGCAGACTCAGGAAAATTAGCATCTATGGTATCATTCAATGTATTTTCATGACAGTGGTAATAGAATGATCTAGCCAAGAATGAAATCTCTGGAGTTAATTTCAACCATATTTCTTGAGGGAATGATATTTTACCAATAAGATCTTTTCTATTGCTGAAGAAATGTTTCATGGCAAGTTCCCCCACTTCACTTTGTGTGACGTGTAATCTTTCCAAAAGTTCAATCAAATCACCATCAATCATGTTCAACCAATCTTGTGATAACATCTTGATACACGCTTTCTGAACGGATTCCTCACGATCTTTTAAGCCCCATAGTAAAATTTTCTCTCTAGTTCTTGAATCTATAGTTCTGAAATCACCAAACTCTTTGATAATTCTCGAGTAAACCAATCTTCTGTTGATCGAATTAGTGTCTCTTGCTCTTTCCAATAGATAGTGCTTTGTAAGATCGGTCTTGACAAGATTCAATAATGCGGCTCTGCGCACTTCAGGACTTGAATCATTTTGAATTGCAACCAAAAGCTTGCTAGTAGCTTCATCAACTTCGTCTGAAGATCCGTCAACATCAGTGTCTTGAAATCTTGCAATACAATGTAAAGCCTTGATTCTTACGCCTGGTTCTTTATCATGGGCTCTTTTATCCAAAGACCACATTAATGATTCATAAAGATTATCATCAATTTCACCGAGACCACCCATGGCGAAATCCAAGAATTGCACAACTCTGTATCTCACATTCTTATCCTTGGAATCAACACCCCTAAGTAGATGAGTGATGAAATAATGGATGAACCTTGAAAACAAGTTGTCTTCTTCATCTGATTCTTCGTATTCCTCTTGTAGACTTAGAATGAAACTTGCAACCAGTTTAGCGATTCTGTCACCAACAGCTTCAGATTTCTTGACCACTAGCACCTTATTGACCAGTTTACAAAAGTAGTAGTTGAAGCTGTCTTCATGGGACAGCTCATGGGCTCTTTGTTGGATGGTCTTCAAAAGGATCACTTGTTTCCTATGACCTGCCACCGATAACTGGGATTCTTGGAACACCTTAGCCAACGAGTTCTGGATCTGTTCAGGAGTGGACAATGAGTCCACCAGTCTTCTGGACTGCTTTATATGCCCGACAGTAGCCATCTCTGTACGTAAACCACTTTCACGATTCCCTGAAATGCCACCAAAACCTACAAACCTGAAGTTTATAGATCCAAATCTCAAAAGTAAACAAATCGAAATCAAAACACGGTAGGAGCAGCACCATACATAATCATCTTTATCCGGGTCACACCACTACATTCGCGAAACCATATAGCGAATGTGTTCTGCAAAATGAAGCCCTCTAGTAAAAAAAAATTTTGTCATATAAAGAGAAGAGCTCATCGCTTGATAGGATCTAAGAATTCAAGACTAATTGGCTGATATACGCACAAGATGGTTGTTGATATTCATCGTTGTCGCTTCGTGGACTACCAACCACACACTATTACAACTCTTGCGTTTAGTCATAAGTCCTCCAAAAAATTCTCTCCATCAGATCTACGTTTAGCAGTTGCCAGAAATAATGGTGATATAGAAATATGGAACCCAAAGAACAAATGGATCCATGAAACTACACTATATGGTGGAAAAGACAGAAGCATAGAAGGCTTGGTATGGTCTTCTCGTGATAATGAACAACCTAGATTGTTTTCCATCGGGGGTTCCACCGTGATCACCGAATGGAACTTACAAACTGGTGCACCATTGAAACATTTTGATTGTAATGCAGCCATCATCTGGTCAGTATCTATAAATGAATCTCAAGACAAAATTGCCGTTGGATGTGATGATGGTACTGTTGTTGTACTAGACATTTCTGGTGGTCCAGGTTATATTGAACATTCTGCATTTTTACAAAGACAAGATGCTAGAGTGTTGAGTGTGGCATGGAAAGGTGATGATTATGTTATTGGTGGTTGTGCTGATGGCCGTATTAGAGTATGGAATTTTGGAGGTGATGCTCAAAATCACAAATATAGTCTTTTATCCACAATGAGAGTGGATAAGTCAAAGACAGATTCAACGTTGATCTGGTCTGTTATTTATTTACCTATACAAAATCAAATCGTGAGTGGTGATTCAACGGGATCCATCAAAATCTGGGATTTCCAACATTTCACATTACTTCAAAGCTTCAAAGTACATGCTGCAGATATCTTGACACTTGCCACTGATTTATCAAATGAAAATATCTTTTCTGCAGGTGTTGACAGAAAAATCTTCAAACTACAGCTAATAGACACAAATTCAAATAGTAACACATCCAAAAAGCAATTGAAATGGAACATTGCATCAAACAGATTATTCCATTCGAATGATATCAGATCCATCGCTTCTTATGAATCGAAAAACTTTAATTTTTTGCTTTCAGGTGGTGTTGAAAAAAGTATTGTTGTTAGTTCTTTAAAATCATTCACTGATGGTCAATATAGAAAACTATCATTCATTCCACAAGAACAGCATGTCACAATGAACAAGCCACAGAACTTGATAATATTTTGGCAAGAGCAAACAATCAAAATTTGGAAATTATTAAAGCGCAAGACCCTTGAAGATTCCGAGGATGAAGATGAAGAGATGATGGATGCTGAAGGTGATGAGGTGAGCGGTGAATATAAAGACACTTTCGAACTTGTTGCCAAATTGACATTGGCTGATGAAGACAACATTACCTCAGTTGCATTATCACAGGATGGTACCATATTAGCTGTGGGGAGACTAACAACCACAAAATTATTTGAATTATCACCAACATCCAATAAGTCATCAAAAGTGAAAGTTTCCAAAATTCGTAACGCGTCTTTAGAATCTAAAGGTTCCAAACATTTATTATTCAACGGCAGTGATTCATTAATTTTGGCTACTCCAGAAAATGAAATATTCAAATTTGATCTAGATGAAGAATCCAATCAAAACCCAATTGAATATGAATTAAGTGAATTACCACGTACAAAATCCAAATTAGCATATATTGAAAACATCAATCATTTGAGACTCACACATAATAATGAAAAATTGGTGGTTTCTAGAATTTCTGGTGCTATTGATTTAATTGAGTTAGATTCTGAAAATAAATTGGAAAGTCAACCATTCCTGAGATTATCAAGTTTCATCAATAGAATTGAAGTTACATTGAAAAACACGTTGATTGTTATAACACAAGAAAACAAAATCTATGAATTTGATTTAATCACAGATTCTCCATCATCATCAACTGCGCACTTGACCAATTGGTCCAAGATAAATTCCGAATTTTTACCAAGACAATTCACTGGATTGAACGAAGCCCCATTAGGTATATTTTTAGATGTTTCTGATAGAAATAAAATATGGATCTATGGTTCAAACTGGTTATCATTTTTCGATCTAAGTTTGAACATTCCTGTGAATAAATCCAAAAAGGATAAAAAACGTAATAGACATGGTGTTCAAATTGGTGTTAATGAAGCCAGTACTAATCAAACCGGTGAGGAAGATGCCAATAATGAGGATTTTGATTTGGAAGAAAGTGATGATGAACAACAGCAAATTGATGATGAGTTATTGAATTATCAAGATCGTTTAACTGAACGTTTAGATTTCATCAAAGACATCAACAATAATACCTCCAATGGTACCACGAAGGATAATGTGGATGATAAATCAGGTGCACCATTCGGATTTACGCGTAAATATAAACCAATCTTATATGCCAACAGTTTATTGAACGAAGGTGAATTGATTGTTATTGAAAGACCACAATTTGCATTACCAACAACTCCAGCTTTCAAATTAAACCAAATCAGAGTTTGAGGTGTTGTTGTTGTACATAAATAGTGCGTTTAATAAAATAGAGTTTTGTATATTAGGAGCTTTCTGTAAGGTTTATCGTTGTATAAAAGTGGGAAAATTGTTCAGTAGTATAACACATATATAATGAAATCATGAGATAGAAAAAGCAAGTAATATATAGAGCGTTATTGCTCCTTGCGAGTTGTACAGTGGTTACCTTAAAGCTCAGGTAAAATCCTAGCAGCTTGGAACCAGATTCTTGCAGCTGAACCTGATCCAATCAAAGTTTTAACCAAAGGTTTATCAGCAGCACCACCAGAACCTTCCTGAGCTCTTTCTTCATTATTAACTTCAAATTTCTTGGAACCACCAAATTGTTTACTATATAATTGTTGATGTTCAGGAGAGATTCTAAAAGCTTCAAACATTTGGAAATATAATCCATCATTTGCATCATACAAATATTTTCTGAAAAATTCCAAATGACGTGCCAATTCTGATCTTATGGCTTTTCCAGTGGACGCTGGAACTTCATCACCCACAATCAATAAATAATCTGCGAAACCTTCAAATAACAACTGGACAAAATAAGAAGGGTCTCTGTAATATCTTCTCCCAGGTTCGTTGTAGTCCCTACAGAAGAGGGATTTGTTACGATTGGTAGCAGCAGCGGCAAATTCATTGGCATGTTTCAACCATTTCTTGTCCTTAGTGTATTCATATAACAAGGCTGCAGAACTTAAAGCTGTACCGGTGTTATAAGTCCATTTCATACCATTTGGACCATCGGAGTTCTTATCAATACCATCAAGAACCAAATAATCACTCTTGTCAACAAGATATTCGAATAACCAATCCATAGTCTTTGCAGCGAAATCAACATATACTTTTGTTTCATTTGGAATGAATCTCGCTAGTCTTAAAGCAGCCAATGCAACTTCAGTTGTAGAAATGGCACTAATGTAAGGCTTGTCACGGTGCCATAGAACACCACCTTGGATTTTGGCTTTAGTATCCTTGTTCCAACCACCCATTAGATAACGAACCAATTCTCTAGCACGATCTAAATATTCTTTATTACCGGTGACTTCATAAGCGGAAATGATTGCGAAAGCGACTTGAGCGTCATCATCATAGTAGATATCCTTATTACCATTGAAATTTTCCACAGCACAATAACCATAGTATTGAGGAGATCTGTACTTATAAAGGGCTTTCACAACAGGGTCAATCAAAGGACCAATTTCCTGTGGATAGATTCTTGCACCATCCATAATTGCCTGAGCTGCAACGGCAACTGACCAAACATTGAATTTGTTTTCATTACCCCATGTACCTGAGACCCTTGGTTTCGGAGAGGTGAATGTGTCTTTATTTGAATTCCAAAATCTTTTCCAAAAAAGATTGATAACGTTATAACCTTCAAGATTTGGATTCGTCACTGGAGCACTCATATTGTTTCCTTATCTAATAATGTAATCTAAAGAATATTACTTTTGTGTTTTAAATCCAATCTCAATTGACACAATTTGTTTTTTCTTTTGAAAGGAAACGAGAGAAACTTTATATAAATCACCAACTAACTGAACAATCAAACAATAGCAAAAAGCAAAGCAAATTTGATGAGAAACTAGCTAAAGAGGGCTCGAGGATATAAAGTGAAATGAAATTGTCAAAGCAATCTTGTCATATGCACGTTCCAACTGGCAGAAAGTGACGAATTCGCGGAGATTTTGCTTAAAGACGTCATAATGAATAGAGAGAATAGTCTTGAATTTGGGTCTTTTGCTGGTGGTTGGTGGTTATAAATGATGGTTGATGGTGGTGATGGCTGTGAGAGAGTGTGTTATTGGTAGGAGAAGTGGTGTATTACGAAAAAAAGCGATTGAATCACTGGTTGTGTTGTTTAGTGGGCATTATTTGAAGAATATAACGTATATTCAAACAATATGGCACTATAATGTAACCTGAGATTATTGATGATATTCTGGTCTCACAGCACATACAATTCATTCAAAATGAATGTCCGCTGTTTTTTATCTTCTTCTTGTTTCTTGGGACACAAGTGAGCTATTATTTATCAATATGTATTTTGAGTTGTATTTTGAGATCTATAAATCATCTAAGGGATATAGACGATATTATACAACGCCAGAAGGTTACACTAAACCAATTCAATAAAGCTCACCATGGAGCTGTGTATTTAATGTTAAAGAGCCCCCAATTTCCCACTTTCAACTTTCTTTCCTTCACTTCACTATCAAACCAAAACAAAATTTACCTTAACAGATAAACACCAAGATGCTCATTATCAAACCACTCCTTCAAATCCTAGGATGTATCACTGCGGTAAAGACAGTGATTCCAAATGAAACTATCGATTTTAGAATCTCTGCACCTACTGAGATTGCCCTTCCTGGCTCAACAGGTTTGGATTTGTGGGAACAACAAATGTTAACCATTGATGCTGCTGATATACCCGTCATCCTAACCATCGATGGTGCACCAGTCGAGAGTACCACTGCTCAGTCCAAAGAGTTGACTTTGGTCGCAATTACATCCTTTTTGATCTAACATCGTGGCGTGCTATATCAACACTCAGACATTAAAATCATCTGATGCTAAATTATCAAACAAATCATGTCAAGATGACAGACCTCCACCATTAAAACATTCTACAGACGTACCTCCCCACTTGATGTAACTGGAGCCAAGGTCTCTACAGGAAGTGCTGCTGACACTCAAGAACCTATCGAACAGATGATGATGATGATGCTGCTGCTGTTGATGAACTTTGCACAAACTTAAAAAGCACGATAAAAGCTAAAACAACGAGACTGATTACTTTTATTATTGAATCAATTTATTTTACTCTACTTAATTCTATTATTACTTTTCACTTTTCCCAATACATTTCTTACTCTTTTTATAAATTTGGTAGTGGACTTTCGTACGTAAATTTTTTAAGACCGCGAATTATTTAAAACCATCAACAAAACACGCTTTAGAGTAATTCCATTGACGACTGATGGAAAGTTTGAAATATAACTACAGACTCCTCAACAATGTCAGACCTTAGTGAAGAAGTGAAGACACTGAAACTGACCAAGGAAACCCTCAAAACTGTGGAGAAGTTGACTTCAAATATTCTTAAAGATCTTGAGACTTCTATGAAGAATCATCAACATATACAGAAAGCTACAAATAAACTGATTGAGAAGAGTGACTCATTAGATAATTGACCTACTATATATCCACATGCTATACATCCAATGCGATAAGTTTTGTGTATATATGATTCTATACAATTTTCCCCACCAACTCTTGATTTTCAAACCCATCAATATCCTCTGATAAATATTCTGCAATCTTTATACAGATGGCCGTTATGCAAAGACTTAACAAATAGATCTTATCAAACCAATGATCCAGTTGATTTATTGACAAGTTCTGGTTGGTTATAGAGAACAGGGAATCCAATTTTGAATTGAATGATGAAGTTAGATTTGATTTCAAAATCAAAATAGTGGCTAACGTATAAACTCCTGTCAATTCCGAAATCAATAGATTTTTAATGATTGACACGGATTTGTTTGTTCTTGTTGTTGTGGATGAGGTGCTTAGTTTGGATAAGTCCAGGGGAAGAAATTTGTAAAGATGTTGGAAAGTTAAAAAAACACCATTGATTGAACAAAGAAATAAAACTCCAGAGATGATGAAACTCAACTGATTTATAAGAAATTCTTGATCTGAGATGGTGATGAATATTTGTAATGTTTTCACTATGGTTAATACTAATGGATCCGATTCTTTTGTGGTTACACCTGTATCGTTGAAATTTTGATTGAAGAATGATATCAGTTCGAATAATGAAACCTGGATCATTTTGAACGAACAATATATTGTCAATGATAACTGGATGATTTTGATTAGCCATTTTGTTTTGGAAGGATTGTATTGATTATCAGAGATTGATTTTTCCAATTTAATTAATTTCAAATAAATGTCATTTTTAATAATTTTGAGTGAATTTAACTCTGTTGTTAATTCTTGATCTTTTTTATTTGAAGATCCATTCTTGAAAGGGTTCAAGTTATCGATATCCAAAAATGATTTTTTAGCGTAAAGACTTGGTCTTCTTTGTATTCCATCCTCTTCTTCACCATTTTTTCCCACACTTGTAGTGAATAGTTTCAGTTCCTCTTCTTTCTGTTTAATCATGTTATTAGTTTGGTTCAAAGTCTGTTCCATATTGTTCAGCAGTTCCTGTGTCTGAGCAGGATGTGTTATTTGATAATTTGTTATTGATGAATTCGATTTGAATACTCTATAATAGACTGTGGAAAATGAACCAATTCCATTCAATGTTGCTATTAAAGTGATACCGATGATGGATATTCTTAATAGGTAATATGCAATGAATGAAGAGCTCGAATCCACCACATCCAGGTCTGTGAAACTATCAAATTTTGAAAGAAATATTATCCAAGTTATGAAAATAGTTGTTGTTATTGCTGATTTAACGGTTAAATTGTTTAATAATTTAGATTTGCAGAATTTGTTAATTATGAGAATCAATATCAACAGGGGATGTATTATGATCAGATTTATAGTTATTATGGAAACGTTGAAATACCATAAAGTTGATTGAGAGTCCATATCGGATTGTTGAGCTTGATCTTCAAATATGAACTTGTACAATATGAACTCAATGACAAGAAACGATGTTGTTATACTTGTGGAGAATGCAACTCTTGATATTTTCTTGAGGTAATTGATCAACCTCAAGTTTGATATGTTCAGCTCTTCACTATGGATTAAATTGATGAAACTTGTGTCCTGAAAATCATAATGATCCACCTTATCGATATATTTGGAGTTGAAATTTGTGCTTGATTCAAACAGTCGTATGATGTTGAACCATATGTATTTATAGGCGTTGTAAAATACAAGGGATGCCGAGGCTATGAAGAAGAGTGTCACGAATGCCATATTGACCTCACAATTTTTCAATCAGCTTTCCTCCGTCGTTAAGTCTTACATTATGTCTTGACCGTTATAATCTCGAGATATAGATATAGCGAGTGTATAATTCCGAGCCTTAAGCACGTGATCGTGGCATATAAACGCCCTCCCACCCCCTCGGAATACAACCCATATCCCAAAGAAGACGCGAAATTTATCAAATTGAAAACATTGAAAACGATAAAATGAAAGGAATTTGCACAGATTCTAGTGGCAATTGGATACCGCTAACCTCTTCTGTTCCTGTCTGTTGTTTTTGAGCAGCATGTCCGTCCACAGAGTCTCGTCCGTCAGAGGCACCAACTACACCGGTGGCCAGAGACCGTTCAGTACTAACAATCCGTTCAGAAACGCCTCCTACGATTCCAACATTGGGGCTAGAACATCAGCGTCAGGCCAGAATGCCCAACAACAGCACTTCAACTCGTGGGTCCAGAGAAACCAGAGCCAGATGAGCTTCAGCAGCGACGACGAGGCAGACTCCGAGCTGTTTAGACCTCCATCGCAAGGGTTCACCAGACCTGCGTACGACAGATCCAGCTCCCAGGGCTCTGTCAATAGTGTCAATTCTGGCTCCAGAGGAATGCCACCACCGTAAGTATACCAAACATTAGAGAGAGAGAGAGAGAGAGATAGATAGAAAGGGATTGTGAATGAGGACCAAACACCAACTACAAACACTTGTCAATAATATACCCACATCCATCTCGAACGCTTTAAATAGTTTCCGCTGTTGATCGTTTCAAATTGTTTTGTTTTTTGGCTGTGAGTCTGTTTGTGGTGGGGCCCACACCACACAAAAAGTGTTGAAGATGGACTTTGCTACAATTGTGAAGCATTTGATCATATCTTTCCCATTTCAAGGCTCTGTTCAATCCAGCAATCTTGTTGTTTGTCATATTTCGTCTGTTTTGTTTCCCACAACTGCTCCGTTTATATACCAAACAGCATCCATCAAAGGAACGTCTTTAATTCCTCAGAAACAACACATTCCAAACTCTTATCAGTTGTTTCCCAAAGTGTCCACAGTCTCAACATCCCCTCGCTGTTTTAAATTTCGATACCTGTTGTCAACAAAATTACAAACAACTTTTTTCAACACTCTTGAACTCTCTGCACCAATAAAGCATAGAACTATAAACTAACAAAGAATATTACTATAGAAGAATGCCAGCCCCACGTCGCTCGTCAAATAACCCCTTTTCTGACTCGTTATCGCCAGATTCAACTGGTGGTAGCAATAACAACAACAACAATGCTCCTCCAACATATCCTTTAGAATCAAATAACACCACCGCATACAACTCATCCTCAAATGAAAAATCTCGTCTGAGACAACAAGAGCGTGAACGTGAACGTGAATCTCGTTCAACCCCTTCAAGTGATTTACCTCCATCTTATGAAGAAGCTGCTGGTCCTAAAAATACCAAATCCTCATACCCAAGAGAAAAATCATCGTCATCATCGTCTTCAAGACCTCATCGTTCTCAAAGTGATTCAGAAAGACACAGAACAAGAGTCCATCGTGAATGGCCTGGTGATTCCAATGGAAGTTCTACAACAACAACAGACGGCTCTGCAAGACCTCATCGTTCCACTTCAGGTCGCACAAGAGAACACAAGAGTGGTGAACATCGTTCCCATCGTTCCCGTTCTCATCGTGATGCTACTAGATCAACTACTGAAGCTGGTGTTGGTGAAGGTTCTTCAAGATCCCGTCATCGTTCATCTTCAAATAAAGAATCATCTTCAAAAAAGGACAAGACTAAGCCAAAACCAAAAAATGTTGACACAATTGATAAATTAGATGTTACGGGATTATTCGGTGGTACATTCCATCATGATGGTCCATTCGATGCCTGTACTCCACAGCGTAATAAGAATCAGAAATCTGCTCCAGTCTTGGCATTCCCAGCTGATGGGCCAAACAATTCAATAAAGGGTAAAGCACCTGAAAACATTAAAGAGTCAACAATAGATTACGTTATGGGTCGTTCTACTGAATTTGGTGAAGATGATTTATATACCTCATCTATTTCTCCACAAAAACAACAACAAAATCTATCACAACAGCAACAACAGCAACAACAACAAGCATCATATTCCCGCTCAAATGGTCAAGCCTCCTCATCATCAGCCCCTTTCTTGGCCTCACAATACAATGGTGCCAACCAATCACAATCCACTATTGCTGCTGTTAAAAACACTGAAAACATCACTCAATTTGATTCAAATAAAAAAGCAGCTCCAGTACACGGTGAGACCACCTTAGGTTTAGGGTCTTCAACTTTCTTGGATGGTGCCCCTGCTTCAAAGGACGATGCCAAAGCTACATCACTGGGTAGAAATAAATCTCTGAAACAAAAACTTAAACAACAACCAGAAATCGATGAAGATGAACCTATTAGATTCAGTCCAGATAAAGCTGACACTAATGGTGGTGGGAATTCATTACTGAAAAGAGTCAGAAGTTTAAAAGTTGGTAGAAATAAGAGTTGAGGAATAGAATTACAACAATCTAATGACACTACCCTTCTCATCCAACCAATATTTAAAACATCCTATCGATAGTTTCAATCCACAATTGTGTGTTTTGTCTTTATCATAATACTCCTATGGTTTCCAAATCTATTTACATCATCAACGTTTATCCTTTGCTTTTATTTTGTGTTTGTTTGATTTTCTTGTTTTCTATACCCTCAACTTGTTAGAGGAATACAACCAATGCTTTAAAGATTTTGGAAAAGAGGTTTCACTGATTTTACTCCTTTCAATTCATTAAATCTAATCATCAGATTGGAACTGAATTATGTTTTTTTATTTTAATTTTTCTTGTTATGATTTTTCACGACTCATATATAGATATATCTAGTTCTTCTAATTTTCAAAAGACGTTTTACTGTGAATCTACAATCTGTAAACATTTCATGCGCTATGTACATATATATAATCCTGACAACACTACATATCAAGAATTTTTAAATCTAATTATACAAGTTTGTTATATGGGATTTTTCAGCTCTTGTTGGTAATCTTCTCATAATGATATCCCAATCTATAGCCTTCCAAACATTTTCCAAATATTGTTGTTTACCATAGACTCCATAATCGTGTAACCAAGTTTTAGGACTTGCATCGATCGATAACAATGGTTTATATTCAACATCACCAAAACCTGCAATTTCCTTAGCTTCAATTAATGATAAGATTGAAGAAGTTGAACCTATTGAATTTCCCAATTCTTGCTCCAGTTGTTTCAATTTGTTTCTCAATTCTGTTATTTGTCCAAAATTAACAGAATTATTTGGTGTCCCGGCATTATAAGTATTCAAGACAAATAATCCATCGTATTCTTCCTTTTGTTGGGCATAATCACCAACATGTGCTTTTTTCTGTCTTCTTGCAACTAACCATGTGAACCCATCACCGTTTATGGCATTGGCGGAGTTTAATAGTAATGTTTTGAATTCAATCATGGAACCAAATGAATTTCTTATCCAATCGACTAATATTTGATCTGTTGGTTCATTTACAAGATGTTTTGTTTTTAATGTTGGTGATTTTAATAAGACTTCTTCACCAACTTTTTCGCTTAGGTTTGTATCTGGATCTCTAACTCCACCTAATGATCTAAGTGAAAATTCTAAATTACTCAATATTGAAGCATTGTTAAATAATTGTAATCTTGCTGGAGATCTAGCATATTCTTTGACCAAAACATCAAGATCATGAGGAGCTAACCCACTTTTCTCAATCTCTTCATTGAGTGCTTGACAATGCAATTCAGCACGCTTGTACCAAGCATTCTCTAAACCCTTTTCACTCAAAAGACCAGGTATTTTACCAGCTTGATCAATATTGTTGATGGCTGGTATTTTATAATGTTGCATCACTTGTGTGGATTGGAAGCGTCTGGCAGCACATAGAGCGTGCGCTCTGGCCTTGGATCTGATTGGAAGCATGGTCTTTGTAATACTTCACGTCTGAGATTAACCCACAATATCTCTAAAAGATTGCAACAATATCTGAACAAATAGATCCCACCGCTTTTTCTTTATGTCTTTTGAACTTTTCACTTTTGAACATTTTCGATTTTTTTCGTGGAAAGAATTCGCGGAATTTGTTAGTGCTGTTGATTACGCTGACAGTTGTCTGCTATTGATTGGTATTGTGCTGGTAAAGAGTCCATAAAACTGGATAAAACTTAAATAGACATTCATGAAAGTAGTGACTAACATACTTATCATATTTTCATCATTATCAAACAAGTTCTGACTGACTTCCCCATACAAATCAGCTTATGTCAAAGTGTGCTGTGAATTACTACTAGGGATTAATAGGGGAAACTTCCTCATTCGGCCATTTTCCCACTTTTTTTCTTATCAGTTCAAAATCTTTGGCTGCTTTTCCTGAAATTTAACAGAATTACTTGCAAAATGCTTTATAAATCCATCAATAAAGAGTTGAAAAGCTATTGTATCAAGTGTATTCATTCCATTTGATTTGGTTGAAATAATTAGGGCATTTGCAGATGAATTCAGAACAGTTTTCATTCTCCAAAAAACCCGTGTATTTCTCCAATAAGAGACACTCAGTAATTTCTGATATAATACCTAGTGAATCCTCTGGGAATTCCAACAATTATACAACAACAGATGCTCCTGGAACTAACTCAAGAATCAGTTTTACAAGGACTTTCTCATCTACATCTGACCTGAACAACCAAAACTCTGGAAACTTACCCAAGCCTCATAATTCACCAGACGACCCATTATTGGACTACGATGAACAAATTAGAGCTCCCAAGTTCCAATCCAAAAAATCCCTTGATGACATTGGATCAGTTTCGAATAAGTTTGAGCTGAACGATATGATGGATAAATCCTCACAGGTGAATTTGAACAAGCAAAGGAGAAACAGATGTGATGGTGGTGTCTCCAATAATGATGCTAGTTTGCTTATCTCGTCAAAGACTCAACAACAACAGCAACAAGTTGGATCAAAATCAACATATCAACCAGCAACTTTGGACATGTCAAGATTCCCAAGCTCTGAATCTCCAGTACCCAAACAAACCATTTCTTCTTCACTAGGTGGTGGCTCTGCTGGTTATAATTTGGAAAAATATTTTAATCCATCATCGTCAAATGTCATTTTAAACCATATTGCCTCCGCCACCACCACCAATAATAATACTAATACCTCAACAAATACAACCACAGAGAATAATGATCTTTCGTCTCAACCTTCCACCACCCAGACAAGTCCCCTATCGTCTAAGAAAAATTCACATGAATCTATTTATCAATTTACTTCTAAAAATATTCCAAAATTTTCCATGGCTCCATTAAGACCTATAAATGATCCTAAAACTCCAAACTACTTACCATGTGTCCTACGTCCTTCAACGACAAATCTATCAGCAACTTCTTCAAATAACAATATCCCGTCTGCACTATTTGATTCGGCAAATTACATCGATCAAGATGATTATTATTCAACACCGACAAGTGCCAGTCTTGATACTGAACTATCTCATGATCATTGGAAACCGAATAATTCAGTTTCAAACTGCTCGGATTGTGCCAGACCTTTCACATTGATGAATAGACGTCATCATTGTAGAAAATGCGGAGATATTTTTTGCTCAAATTGTCTTTTATCAAAAGCCAAATTGTCATATCAATGTGCATTTCAATTAGATGGGACATTATCAAAAGTTTGCTTTGGTTGTGGTAAAAATTGGAGTAAATTTCTAATTGAAAATTTTAAACAAGTTGACAAGGCATTATTTCCTGATTCTTTGAAAGAAAACAAACCAAGAAGCGATGTTATAACTTGTGAGGCTGATCACCATCAAGAACAGTTCCAACAACAGCAAGAAAAAGAGCAGCAGGGGAAACTAGATGGACCAGCTGTCCCTGCTGATTGGACATGGAGCTCATTTTGATGAATCTCTTAATTTCAATTCGAACTTATAATTTTTTCACCTATAGAATACCAAAACAATGACGACCACTAACGACTATTTTGTTTTGAGTTTTGATTTCTATATGTTTACATATTTTTCATTTTCATTTCCTTATACACTGTTTTTGTTATCTATTTTTTTATTTAGTCGTTTTTCATATTAAGAGAGTTGCAAGGTTTCATATATATAAGCTAAAGGAGTACATAACGTGGATGTGTTATATACTAGAGAAGGATTTAGTTCAGGGTTTTAGTCGCTCGTTAATATATCATTGATATTTAATCAAAAATACAATGTTTAACTTAGTAGGAATTGAGATAGTGGGATTGGGTATTGAGCTGAGCTACGGAGAAAAAAGTACGAAACAAAAGCATACTTTTAAGCCTTAAGGATGACTTTTCGTAGATTCATGTGATAATAAATAAATTTGTATAAATAATCTAGCTCTGTCATTTCAATTGTAAAGAAATGATGCATTTTGGTAAAAAGTTAGCATTGGGTTCTCTCCTGATTTCGTGGTTGTAGCTTCAACATCACCCCATTGTTCCAAGAACTCAGAATGTTTTGATGTTCTGATCAATTTCCCACAAATGTTTATGTATAAATCTCTTATTATATGAAAATTGGTGGGGAACATGATATCGAAATATCCTTGCTCAGTCATGAATGTTGAAGTTGTTACACCTTTGTCCTCCAACATGGTTTGCACGACTGGGGAATTATAACCTTCCGAAGCATTTGGTAATGAGTCGAAATCTGAAAGGACTAATTGGTGATCTGGGAATTTTTCATTCAACACTTTGAAAAGTTTATATAGTCTTGTTGGGATGAATTCAGTTGTTGATAATGAGTTTTTGAAAGGTGAAATCGTATTTTTAAACTGTGTGATGAATTTGTATTCGTTTAATGGATGCTTTACACCACCAACACTAGAAGTTTCCGAATCACGAAGAAACTCATTCCCTCTGGTTTGCAAAAACCCAACAGTGTCTTCAGTTAGATCTGGAGAGAAAACCTGGTGATAGTCACCATGGTCATCAACAACAACGTACCCTTGGAACGGCTGTCCAGTATCTATATCATATTTGATCATATCATGTGCGAAATTATCAATGACTTCTAGTCCCACAATGAAACAAGGTTCTGGAACATATTCTGTCCAGTCGAAAATTGATTTATTGATGATCTCAACTTTAGCACCGTGTTCTTCTAGTCCTAGCTTTAATCTTTTGATTTTTTGCTTCTCACTCAAGTTTTTACTTATATCAACGATCTTGTATTGTGTCTTATTGTAAATTTCCGGTTGCATTCTTCGTATGTAATCCAAGATATTGGCCATCAAAGTCCCATTACCCCCACCTATCTCGTAGATGATTAGGTCATTATAAGGATACAAATTCAGTTTATAGTTAACCAGCAGATATCGGGCAATTGCTTCACCATAATGAGGCTGAAACAATTCCACAGGGGTATGCCATAATTGTAAAGAGCGGTCTTTACCATATGATTGATATTGTGATTGCCAGCGTGTAACGAATTCATCTGTGTCACTCAGCTCATTATATTTGAAAGGTGCTTTTGTTTCGAAAATCGTAGCTTGTTTAGGGAAATATCCATAATTGGGATTATACAATGAATCTTCAATGAAATCACTAGCCAGCATTTTCACTCTTCTAGGACGAATATCCTTCCTACTCAACTTCTTGGAGTTGGTCAATGAGAAATTGTTGAAGAAATCCACCGTGGTGCTCCCTCGCAGTGGATCATTAGAAGTGTTGATCCAAAATCTGTCCAAAGACGTGATTCCAAAGACATTGTCAACGGGTCTTCTTTCCGACTCCACAGATTCTGGGTCCTCAAACTTGTTGGGGAGCCTATGGTTGTACGCTATTGGAGTGTGTGAGTAGTCGTAAGGAGAAGCAGTCCCCTTCTGCGCACTGGAAGACAGCAGCCTGCTACCAGAGAGTAGTCTTCTCTTCATAGTTGTCCCACAGTCGTCCTCTTGTGTTCCCGTTTGTTAACAGCTTCGAATCTCCAGAAAGCTCAAAAGTCGAGACAGTGGAACATTTCCACAGAACACATTCGCGGAAAGGATTTTGAAATTTTTCGAGCGCAAAAAAACTTCAAATTTTGACAGAATTTTAACGATTTCTATACACTTTTCCACTTTTTAAGCCAGTTTGACAATTGAGAAGAAGCCATGGGTGTTCCAGCGTTCTATAGATGGCTGTCCAGAAAGTACCCCAAGATCGTTTCTCCAACGTTGGAGGAGGACCCGACAGTGGTGAACGGAGTCACTGTCCCGCCGCTATACAGTAATCCAAATCCCAACGGTGAACTTGATAATCTATATCTTGACATGAACGGTATTGTGCATCCATGTAGTCATCCAGAAAATAGACCTCCTCCTGAGACCGAAGACGAGATGCTTCTCGCGGTCTTTGAGTATACAGACCGTGTGTTGAACATGGCTAGACCAAGAAAAGTGCTTATGATCGCTGTTGATGGTGTTGCTCCAAGAGCCAAAATGAATCAACAGAGAGCCAGAAGATTCAGATCTGCTAAAGATGCCAAAATTCAAGACGAAGAGAAAGAGAGACTACACGCCTTGCAAGAAGGGTATGGGGAAGTTATTGATGATGCTATCAAAGTTAAGAAAACTTGGGATAGTAATGCCATTACTCCAGGTACACCGTTCATGGATAAATTGGCCCTTGCTCTAAGATATTGGACTGCTTATAAGCTAAGCACAGACCCGGGCTGGAAAGATCTACAAATCGTTATCAGTGATGCCACAGTGCCAGGTGAAGGTGAACATAAAATCATGAATTTCGTCAGAAGCCAAAGATCTGATATTGAATATGATCCAAATACAAAACATGCAATTTATGGATTAGATGCCGATTTGATTTTCTTGGGATTGGCTACTCATGAGCCTCATTTCAGAGTCTTGAGAGAAGACGTTTTCGCTCGTGATAATAAGATCATGAGTTTACAACAAAAGATGAGCTTAAGTGAAGAACATCGTAAAGTCATCGAGGAAAAAGAATCTAAAAAGCCATTCTTATGGTTGAACATCAATGTCTTGAGAGAATATCTAGAAGTTGAATTGAACATACCGAGATTACCATTCAAATTTGATCTGGAAAGGGCCATTGATGATTGGGTCTTCATGTGTTTCTTCTGTGGTAATGATTTCTTACCTCATTTGCCCTCATTGGATGTTAGAGATAACAGTATTGATCTACTAGTTAGTATCTGGAAACAGGTATTACCAAGGATGAAATCTTACATCACTTGTGATGGTATTTTGAATTTAGAAAATGTCGAATTTTTATTATCAAATTTAGCACCAAGGGAATCAGATATTTTCAGAACTCGTCAAAATCAAGAACAACGTCGTAATGATAATGATAAAAGAAGAAAAGTGTGGGCTCAAGAAGACAAAGCTGCCAAAAACCAATATTTAGCTAATGTGACTAAAGGGAAAGGTGATAAAGGTACTTATACACCGGTTGATAACTTGCCATTGTTTGACGTTAATAATGAAAGTGTCGGGAAAGTTCACATGTCAAACAAAGAACTTGCTCATTTGCAAGTTGACAAACCAAAAGAAGAAGTTGAAGTTCAAGCAAAAGATATCGAAGTGGCAAACGAAGCAAATGTTAGTGCCGCTGCTGCTTTAAGACAAAAATTGTTGGCAAACAAGACCAAAACTAGCGACACCGCAGCTATTGGGGAAAAGCGCCAAGTTCCAGACTCTCCAACAGAATCTACAGTGAGTAGTGATTCTGAAGCTTCTGGAGTGGATGGTGATGATGGTGATCCAGTTAAATTACACGAACCAGGGTTCCATGACAGATATTATAGGGTTAAATTTCATGTTTCTCAGGACGAAGTTGAGGCCACCAGTAAAGAAGTTGTTAAACATTACATTGAAGGTATATCATGGGTTCTTTTATATTATTACCAAGGATGTCCTTCTTGGAATTGGTACTATCCATATCACTATGCACCATTTGCCTCAGATTTCACAGATATCAAAGACTTGGAAGTTAAATTCACCCAGGGTACTCCATTCTTACCTTATGAACAATTGATGAGTGTTTTACCAGCAGCTTCTGGTCATAATTTACCAGAGATTTTCAGACCGTTGATGTCAGAACCAGATTCACCAATCGTCGATTTCTATCCAGAAGATTTCCCAATCGATATGAATGGGAAGAAAATGTCATGGCAAGGGATTGTCTTGCTACCGTTTATTGATGAAAAAAGATTGTTGGAAGTTGTTCGAGATCAGTATCCAAAATTAACAGATGCTGAAAAATCAAGAAATGTGCGGAAAGAAGACGTTGTATTTATAAGTAAAGAGAACAAACGTTTCAAAGAATTTCAAAGCTTATATGCCTTCAATGGGAAAAAAGTTGAAGCGATTGAATTCCATTTCCATAAAACTGGGTTATGTGGTACTGTGTTACCGAATGATACTTTCCAATTTGGCTCAGTCTTGCCATGTCCAATCCAAGGTGAACATCAATACTCTGATTTATCCACAGATACATTCTTATCATCAGACTACAAAATGCCAGCTAAAACGAAAGGCAAATCGATCATTTTGACCGGGTACATCAAACACACACCTGTCTTAAGTCAAGAAGATAAAGATGGTGTTATCTATGGTAGAGGCCAGGGAAGAAGAACTTTTTTCAATCCTGCACAAAACATCATCAAAACTGGACCGGGGAGTAATGCTTCATACGCACCAAGATTTGGTGGTTATAAATATTTTTTAATGTTGGCAACTCAACATCAACAACAAGCCCAACAACAAGAAAATGTGAGACAGTATATGCACAACAACCAATATCAACGTGTCGGAATGAATCCAAGTGTTCAGCATAATGGGAATCAGGGAAGAAACTCAAATCTGCCACAACCTAGTCGTAATGGTGTTTTGAGAAGATAAATAATGTATAACTATGTAAATATCGGAATCGCAGGACCCTGCTAGTTATTTCGTTGATATGATCAAGTTTTGTAATTTGGCAGATATGCCTTTTGAATATTTATTTACAGATCTATGTATGAATATGGTGAGCTTTTTATGTACAATTTTTCTTATTATAACAATATCTATCGATGCAGTTCATGTATCATTTTTTTTCAAATTTATCCAATGTAGCGCCTAATAAATCAACAAATTCTGGATCATCAATGAAGATAGAATCATTGACATAATCTTCATTGATGTCCAAAGCGTTTTTATACTCAACGTCTAATAGTGACTCATCAAAGTCTTGAGGAAGTTCCCATCCTTGCTCTTTGACCAATTGTATTAACCTATAATGAGTGATTGGTTGTTCCATCTTCAACAATTTTTCATACCATGCACGAGATTCATCAAGTTCGTTTCTTTTATGGGCTCTTAGAATCAACGAAATCACCGAATAAACGTTAAGTGGAACTCCTAGTGCCTGCATGATGTTTACCAAAGTGTCAACGTGGTGATCTGTAGAGTTTTCAGAATATGCCAATACTCTGCTTGTTGAAATACCGTCAAATCTTTTAAATTCACATCTTTGCAAGAAATCCAAAATCATCTGAGTCGCCAATGTGACATTTTGAGTATCAAGAAGCGTTCTCTTCACAAAAATGTTCACCACACCTTCATCTATTTTTTCTTCAGATAATGGATGATGTGGAGCATTTAGTTTTTGCACTTTTTCAACATATTGGATGTATAATCTAAACAATTCTTGATATATGTAATCTTTTGGTAACGTCATGTTATGAACAGAGACATAGTTCAACATAGAGATATAAACCTCAGTTATATTTTGCACAGATGGAAACCCCTTGACTTTGTAAAAATCAGATATTTCAGCCTTATACAAAGTTGGCAAGATTGCTTCAAGATTTTGCACTTCTTGCACAGTCCCACTGTTTAAGAAACTCACTATCCCCAACTCGTTCAACATCACTTCAGATCCTTCAAACAGCGATAGGAATTGACTCACAAAAACTTTCGGATCAGATGGGAATTGCTCTCTAATTGTAATCAGCAATTCTGTGGCCAAAATGTTCTTGTCACGGAGACCAACAACACTTGGGTCATTGTCAAAGATTTTGGAAACCTTACTCAGAATCAATAATACAGCATCATACATCTTTTTAGATCTTAGAGACGCAGCTAAAATGGTCAATAATTTAGGAGTAATCCTGACATTGTTCTCCATCATTGTGTTCAATAGCTCAATTGAAGAGTTATAGTTCTTCAGCTTGACAACATGATACACAATGACCTCATATAATGACTCGGTTAATTTGTCATGGTCCACACGTCCTTGCTCTTTAGTCATTGCATATTTGGCCATGAAATATTCCAAATAAAAATCTGCCCGTTCGGAATCCATTTTTTTGATATATTTGATAACTATATTTTTCACCATTGTGAAGGAATATAACTGGAGGAATTTTGTCTTTAGTATGGTAAGGTCTTGTTCGTCTTCTGAAGTGAATAGAGCTTCAAATTCGTACGCTTTTCTTTCTTCGGGATCATCACTGTTGAATAGCTCATATCTCAGCTTGGCAAAGCTGTTAGAGCTGACACTATTCGACTCCAAGTCCAACAATCTCAAAAAGAACTTCAGGTATTCCTCGCGCGGGAGAACCCCCATGATTGTGGAGCTATTCTCACGATTGATCTCAAACCTCTCATCGTGCCTTATTCCTCTTGCCTTGAACTGTTTCCTTATCATATTGGAGACATCTAAGATGGAATCCAGTCTTTTCATTTTATCTTCATAATTCAAGTTTTCGTTCAAAAATGTCAATTCGATCTCTTTATTCATAAACATAACATAATATTTCGGATTGTAAAACATGTTGAATGTCACAAAGGAGTCATTACTCAGGTTAGTTTCGATATAGTCCAATACTGACTTATCATTCTTGATTTTTTTCCATAACAATTGAAAGAAATTGTAAAACTTGTCAATGTTTGAAAAATCTTGTGATGATATTCTCAATAGCTCTAGCTCTAAAAACCGTAGAAGAACTGGTCTGAATGGTGATTTCTCCTTCAGCAACAGTCCACTCTTGCTGACGATCTGATCTGCCTGGTCGTACGTTATCATTTCACGCCTTTGTGAGTCTTTTTCATCAACCAGCTGCGTCTCGTCAAGGGTGGGCAGTATGATGGTCCTTGGTGTCTTTTCTGACATTTGTTGAAGCTTCCTTTGTATTAAAGCATTGTCGTTTGAGTTCCTTTTACTATGGGCAAGTCTGATCCCGCTCCGTAAACTAGTACACGGAGACCTTATCCTCGACAGTTTAGAGCAAAGCATTCTTCAGTGCTTCTTTTTATCTTCTCAAATGGATCTTTCAGTGGAATTATTTCTCGAGATCAAACTCATCACTTTGGTCTTTTTTTTTCGGTCTCGGTTTTTTTGTGTGTTGAAGATCTCGCGAAGATTATATCTACAACCATTAAATTCATTATAAATGCCATTCATTTTTACTTCATATGCTATTAGTTGTGCTATCTTGTTGTTTGTAGCACACATTCAGTGTTTCCCTTGGGTTTTGTATATCTTGATTCTTTCGTTCAGGCTCTTAAGCTCCGATTTATATAGATTCTTCACCAAACTAGATCTCATCTTCTCTTTATTTAGCCTCACCAAAAGCTTCTCGATGTACTTATATTTCAATGTGATGTCGTCAATCTTGGATATCAACAATGTCTCATCTTTGATCTTGATATTAAGCCCTTCATTTTGAAAAAAATTCAATCCCAATTCAGGATTCTTCTTGATCAACCAAAGACCAATCTCCCATACTAAATCTTCATCTTGGCTAAAATGTTTATAAACCAAATCAATAATGGAAATGAGACTTTCGTCCTTGTTGTGATGACTAGAGCTATGCTTGTTCCCATCAACAAGGTTTCTATGAATTTCTAAAACTTCTCTATACTTCCCCTGTTTTGTATATATCTTTGACAATGCAAGATATTTCCCATTTTCCTTCAAGATCTTGATGGTTTCATCCAAAGTCACTTCAACACCTCTATCAACTATTCTATATATCCTCTCATCGTCATTTATTGATTCTTTCAAATTGGCAAGCTCGATGGATCTTAGGATGTCTGTGTTTTCAGTATATGATTCTTTTGCAATCCACTTATCCAAAAATTTGAAAAAAAACTTTTT
>JAJMFN010000347.1:0-79651 GCA_030574735.1 Hansenula sydowiorum
TTGAAACTTCTCGGTCCATTTTTGATGTATTTGATCATTAATTTTTGGTTCATCATGAGTAAAGAAGTTCAAATTCACATTTCTACTCAACTTGTCATCATTCACCAATTCTTGAAATTCAACAACTTGACGCTCTATAACTTCTGGGGACTCGCTATAAGAGCCTAGAGGAATTGATCCAATACCTCCCTTTTTGGTAACAGTGGCAGCTAACTCAACTGTGCTAGCCCCAGCCATTGGGGCTTGAATGATGGCAACTTTGACATCAAATGCCTTCAAGAAGGCATTTACTTGAGATTTCATTGGTGGATGTTATGGGCTGAATGGCCAAAAATATGGAATGAATATGAGAGAAGAGCCCAGCTCTTTGAGTATTATCGTTTTCAGGGCAATTTGACAAATCGTGTCTACTTTATACCAATTTACTAATGCAGACTCGGTCGAAGCACTACGGATAATAGGAGTTCACTTGATCTGGGGAAAAGCGGGATAAAGAGACATTTCTAACTCAGTGAATATTTCAGTATCAACTACTTGTATTTATCTTCGATAATCTTGGTGCAATACACTCTCAAAGCGTTCTTACCACCCAATTTGTTGTGGTTTTATAAAAGATTCTGATATTTTATTAGCGTTTCCGTAGTTACTACTAAAATATCCCCGGAGGGGCACGACTTTCCAAATATTTTGGTGTCGCGTTTTTTTGGCGTATAGTAAAGATCAATACTGAACTTTATTATACTGAATAGATTGTGAAGAACTGAGCTGACTTTTGCGGACAGAAAAGCTCGAGAATGTCATATTACGACCTGGATGAGATTATAAGTGATGGTCAGGTGAGTACTTATATCAATTGAAAAGTCTCAGAAGAGTTGTACTGACTGGCATATCGAAGAAAATACCGTGCAAATTCAATATTGATGCTACTGGGTTGGGCTACTTGGAAGGGAACCCAGGCAAAAACGTAAGTCATCGAGCACTACACTACAACAGCCACTTCGGAATTGAGCACTAACCATCAATCTTAAGCTTGTTAAAGGTACAAAGCTTGAACTTCCACTATGGATTGCTGAAGTACTAGCAATTTGTAGTATATCAGAAGAGTCATCAACAGGATTTATAGAGCTATTACAACCGGAAGCCATCAACACTAAAGTCATAAATGCCATCAAAACAAGTCCCACGAATCTCGATGTTCATTCGATATCGCAGCACTATTACTCATTGGTTCAAAAATGGTCAAGTTTATTCACAGATAAGGAATTGGTGGAGGTTGTGCAACAAGTAAGTAATACCAAATATGCCTTGCTCAAACCATGGGATAATCACTGACCAGTTTGAAAGATGCTCAAAGAAAGAGCGGAAGAGATTAATAATCACGCTCAGAGTTTAAGAGGTGCTCAACAAGAGACTTCATTTTTATACTCTTTGGATGAATTTGAAAAAAAATGTGAGTAATTAAAGATTTAACACTTTTGGAAATCCACAAATCACTAACTTTGAATGAAACAGTATATAAGATATCGCATGAAAGTCACAAGGATATAAAGAAATGGTTACAGAACGAGTCTTCTTGACCTATGAATCTTTTGTAAATATGAATATACTTTTGGAGGATCAATGATACACTACAAGTAGAAGTTATCGTAAGGCTTTGATCATTGAGTCGATTCTATACTCGTTTAAACTTTTTTATTTCACTATATTACAAGACATCAAGTCCATCTTAAAACAACCCATCTTCATCTTCATCCTCACCGTCATCTTGCTTATCGTTATGATTCTCCTCTTTGGTTTCTTCTTCCTCGTTAGCACCATCGTTCCCTTCATCATCAGCGTTTATTTTGGCTTCAGCTTTTTCCAAAGCATCATCGTCATCATCGTCGTCATGAGCCAATTTGGTCTCGTCAAAATCACTCATATCTTCATCACTATCTTCAATGATATCAGCTGATTTATATTTCCTGGAGGAAACTTTTCTCTTTTTTTCTGGGACTTCAGTGATGTTAGCATTTTCTTCCTTCTTTCTCTTTGGTTTTCTCGCTTTCTTAACAGGTTTTTCATCATCACTTGCTTCATCATCAGTATTGATAGCATTCTTTGATTTTTTACCCTTTCTAGGTTTCTTCCCTGTATCTTCATCGTCAGCAGGTTCAATGAAGGCTTCACGTTCTCTTTCCCATTCCTTGGCTTGTTCTTGTAATTTCAAGTATTCAGCTTTATATTGTGCCTCTTTTTCAGCTTCTTCTTTCAATCTCTTTTGTTCTTCGATTTCAGCTCTTAGTCTTTCCTTTTCTCTAGATTCTTGAGCCTCCTTCAATTTGTGCTCGAATTTAGCTTCGTATTCATTTTGTTCTTTAATGGCCCTTTCTAATTGATTCACAAGAGTGTTGGAACCCATACTAGCTCTCTGTTTCAAGATCTCTGCAGGATAAGGAGGATACTTATCATTGGCAAGTTCGTTAAGTGTATCGATAGCAGCTTTCAACCCTTCAAGAGCCTTAGTGATATCATCAACGGTTCTTTTGGCAATGTTTTGTCTTTGAATAAATTGGGCAATGTTGAATTGTACAAAAGCAATGTTATATCTTAAAGATGGAATGATTTTCTTTGAATTGGTGTTTTCAGCAACTTCATAAGCCTTGTTTGAATATTCTAAAGATTTTAAGTAGCTTTCTAATGATTTTTCAGCGGAAGCTCTGGCAAACCATGCTCTACCAACTAAAGTCAAATATCTTGAATCTTTGTTTTCATCACCATATCTTCTCAATGCAATTTCATAACTTTCAATGGCTTTTGAGTATTGATTGACTTCAATCAAACAATGGCCTAAGTTGATATAAACTGAAACATCATCAATGGCATCTCTTATTTTTCTAAATGTTTCCAAAGCAACAGTAGAGTGTTTATTTTCAACAAAAATGATAGCAATACCTTGAGCAGCAAAAACATTGTTTGGGTCAATGGATAATACTTTTTGGAATAGTTGAGCACCTCTAACGTAAGATTGATTTCTTTTTTCAACATCTTGTGGGGTCTTACCTTTTACTTCTCTTGCAATAGAGCAGTATAAATTACCCAGTGAAATCAAGGCGTAAGTATCATGGGAATCGTATTTGACCAAGGTTTCTTTGTTATGTTTACTTTCAATATTTTCACCTTTACCAGTATTAGCCTTATTAGCTCTCTTTAAGTACCAACTGTAAAAGGCACGTACTTCCAAGTTAGAGTCATGTGATTTCAACAATTCATTCAGTTTTGTTTCCAATTCTTGATCATTTTTGACATCTGATTGCAAAATCTCTAGAAACAATAATCTGATCTTATTATAGATATAGCCTGGTGATTTTTCAGAAATTTCATTATATTTGGCGATGGAGCCTTCTGTGTTTGCATTTTCTTCGCTTCTTGCAACGTTATAAGTTAAAGTAATATTCAAATCATCATCCTCGTTGGCATCATAAGCACTTCTGAAAAACGTGTGGGCGGATTCTGGATTACCTTTGATGAAATGGAACACACCCAAGTTATTCAAGATCTCCACAGGAACAGCTTCACCCCTTTTCTTCAAAACATCAATCGCCTTGGATAGATGATTCAATGCTTGCGAGTTATCCTTGTTTTCAAATAGCTTGGATAAGGTCAGGTAAACATTCAACGCAACTGGTTCACTTTTATCTTTCGATAGTCTATTATATCTTTCCAAAACTGAAATAGCCTTTTGATGATTCTTTTCATCTTGGGCATATAGTATACCGAGAATATAATCAACTTCCAGAATTTTTTGAGTGTTGTTATAGATAGCTTCAAATGTTATTATAGAATCTTCGATTGATCCTCTTTGAATTTGTGATTGACCAACACCTAACTTGGCCAATAAATTATCTGGATTCAATTTCAAGGCATCGGTGAAGTGCTTTTGAGAGCTGGTGTAGTCGCCACGCTCATAGTGAGATCTTGCAATCCAGAAATTGGCATCTGCTAACAAGTTCGAAGCACTGTTTGGTAGTGAAATGACCTTTTCAGAGATTTTGATCACAGAATCTAAGTCATTCTTAGAGTAATAATAACTTGCCAAGAGTAATAAAGTAACTGGATTTTCAGCATCTTTTTTCACAAACTCATTCAGCGAGTTCAAAGCATCAGAGTATGTAGAAACAAAATCTTCATCCGTTAATGAATTGAATGAGCTGTCAAATTTCGACAAAGTTAAAAGTAATTTTGCAGTTTCATTTTCTGGGTCAATTTCCAATGCTCTTTCCCACGATTTGATGGCCATGTTTTTGTCCTTCAGATTCCAAAAACTCATCCCTATACCAAGTCTTGGATCTGGTTTCAATAATGGATTTAAAATCAAGATTTGTTGAAAGACTTTTAAACTTGCATTGTAATTTTTTTTATGGAACAAGGTCTTAGCCTTCCCAAGTAGAGCATATACGTTCGAGTCAGACTTGACATCTAGTTTTAACAAACGTTCGTAGAAATCCAGAGCCTGATCATATTGTTTTTGCTGATAAGTAATCTCGGCTTGTGCCAATCTATTCAAAATGTAATTTGGTTGATGAATCAAGGCAATTCTGATTGATTCAGTAGCCAGCTTCAAAGAGGCAGCTTGTTCACTTGCATTCTTAGCCTTCTTAGATTGCCTTATGTGGAGCCACGTCAAAAAGGTGTGGAAGGGGGCAGATTGAGCGTCATGATATAACTTCAACCCAGTGCTCATCACCTCAAAAGCTTCATCGATCAGATTTTTATTAGCGTACACAGCAGCGATCGACAGCCAGTAGATGCTATCAGCTTGTTCATTCTCCAATAAGGTACACAAATCAGTTGGATCCTCTGGTAATTCACTCTCTAGATCCACAGTGACCACTTCGTTAGTACCGCTCATTGGCACTTCAATGATCAGATTGTTGACCGGTTCATCCCTAAGGTAGAAGGACGCATCCAACACGTTTTCGCTTATCTTTGACATCTTGACCCTGTATCTCACTCCGCTTCCAATAGGCACAGTTACCAAGTGGTGTCAATGGATAACTTTAGTCAACAAACTTGTTATTGTCTGGACGTTTACTTATGCTTTTTTCCATTGAAAATCAAAAGTTGCAGAACGTGTTCGCGATTCTGCGATCAGATTTTTACCCGGTGGATGAGCTTACTGGAAAAAATCACTGAGAACTGAAAATCGGGTTTTTACTATGGGAAAAAAACAGCTCCCTAACAAAAACTATGTAAGTGGTTCCGAGCCCTGACCAGCCTCCCATAGTTAAGGGTTGAAAAACGACGAAAAATCCGGACTCGCTCTATTTGGAAAGGAATAACTCAACAAAAATACATGTAAAATCTTAGAAAATTTCAGAATGTAATCTCAAATGGCTTAAGAGTATAATGGCAAATTTGTAGGAATATCCCATGTTTGGTTGTTGTACAAGACGTCTTCGAATGAGCTTGAATGGTTTCCCCATACAAATCGGCTGAAAATCAAAAAAATTCAACTTTTCCAAATTTTGAAAATTTAAAGACTTTAAGGTTTAGCCGCAAAGGGTCAAATTACAACAACTCGATGAATGATGTGTATTGATTAAAGTACATCATGATAAAGAAGAAGGCTGAGAGTACTAGCTGACAGTTTTCCTTGCTCATTTTGAACCATTTATGGTGGGTTTAGTAGAGGTTATGTGTTTTTGAAAATGAACTCTCATACAATTAAAGTTACTATGAAAAGCTCAATATTGTCTTGGTAACCATTTTTATTGTTATTGTGAGAGATCCAGTCTGAAATGACATCTTTCAGCTTTCCATTGCTCAAAATTATTGAAACATGTAGTACTCTACAGGTAACTAAACTTTGACCTGTCAATTGCAATCTGGGAACTAAAAGTTTGTTGTTTCATAGCTAAATGATTGGTTTTGAAGGAAATAAATTGATCTTAAAGTCAATTCTGTCAAATATCCACGTACAAAGAAACACTATTGGAGCTAATGGTGGTTTTTTTATAGGAGAAAAATACAAAGATTTAAAATCTTAACAATGAACACATAAACCTCATTGATCACTCACTACTGAAATCTAGAGACTCCATCATATCCTACATAGCGGTTGGGCAAGATAGTACCCCTGGGGATCGACTGGCCAATTGATCTCACTATCTTCTTCATCAGCTGGATCGTAGTTTGGAGTTTGGAGTTTTGATAAACTGATACATATTACTTTATCAACGTGATTGATACCGTTAATTGCCTAAATCATCAGGATTACACCAGAGAAATTACTAACTGCTAGATAGTGGAATGTTGAGCTTCAAGCCGGTGAGTCTTGAATGGGTTCTATACCGTTTTAATCTGTTATTTTGTTGCAAATTATTGGTTTGTTTGTTCGGCGGCAATTGTCAATTGAGATTCATAAAGGTTTATGGATCAAGACATTGTTGCAAGTGGACCCCAATGATATTCTGAAGAGTGCTTATGATGTCTGTTGATGCTGCTATTAGATACTTATTGAGATGTGTTCTCTGTTTTGTTGATTTATGTGTTGTTTTGTTGATTTATTGATTCTTTTTTGGCGGTAAGTTTCTCATTTTACACATTTAAAGAGTTACAAGGGTATTGATCGTTAACAATACAGTATCAGTCATGTACTACTTCTTTGTGGGCTTTCATGCTTTCAATTATCTATCAATACCTTGATTTGAATCTGAATTCTCCCTTTTTTCGATCTGATATTGCAGCAGAATCCCTTCTGATCAGTGTTTTAGAGGTGCTACATGACAAATTCAATTATGAACTACTCCTCAGATGAAAACCTCGTGATCATACGGTACATACTAGGCTTATTATTCATATATAGTGTAACATGTATCATATTATCAAATAATTACTGAAAATGTAGTTTTTACAGCTCTGATTTTAAGCTTTTGATATCTGCATGGTTGCGGTGGTGACCCATTTACTCTATTTTAATACTGAAATGGCTGGTTTTCAAAAAACAAAAAATGAAATGCTGGCCGTACCAGACAACAAATTTTCAATTTTCAGTTCTCAGTGAATTATACTTATTATAACTACTATCATTATTATGGTATGAACTATGTAATTGGTACTGGAACTTGAACTTGTCTTCGCTTCTACAAGTTACTAAAGATACTAGCATGTCTGACCAAGAAACATCAAAACTCAGAATAAGGCGATTGTTCGTGGGAAATATCTCCAACGCCCTTGCGGAATCACCGCTTGATTTACAGAACAGAATATCAAAATTTGGTACTTTGAAATCAGATTTGGAGCTACATCACAATGAAGTGAAAGGGTTGTCTTTCGGGTTCATAAATATTGAACTAGATGAGAAAAGCTATATAAAACTCAAAAATACTTTGAACGGTGTAAACTTCAAGGGGGCCAAACTGGTGATTGATGTTGCAAAAGATGGGTATCAAAAAAGATGGGAAGAGGATCACAATAGATCAGGTGAAGAGGTGGAAGCTAAATTGTTGAAGAAACAATATGATTTCTGGAAGAAGATAGAGAATATCAACAAGACGTTCAAAGATAGACAAGAAGTCATATCTGGTCGTATGAGGAAACAAAAAAGAAAAGCTGTCAGAAAGATGACATTTAGAGTGCACTTCAATAACGAGACCAAAATTATCAAATGCCATAAGACGAAACTATGGGGTTATGAAAAAAATAAGCCTTTGAGAGATTTGGTTTACAAGTTCAATCACAATGTGTGGAAAGATGGGAATGATCATATAGTTGAGAGAAGTGTGAAGCCAATACGTTTAACAGGTAACGGACAAAGTATAACAATTGAAAAACTAGATGAAAATGAAGAAAGAGATTATCAATTGTTGCAAGACCTGGGAGGTAATGAGGAAACCGAGGAAGAAAAGGAAAGAAATAACAAATTATTGGCTTCATTGTTGGGGACTTTTGATTTTGATAAACCATTAACAATCAAAGAGGATGACGAAGAGCTTGGTCATTCCGATTATGAGTACGATGGTGCTTACAATAACAACGAAAGTGATGATGAAATCAATAAAAACTATCAAAATGTTGGTGATATTGAATATGTTAAGGAAGGGGAGTTTGCCAAACAAAAGATTGTTAGCTTCGATGATGATGAGGAAGATGAAGATGAACAAATTGAGCAAGAAATTGATGAAATAGAGGAGCAAGGAAATGAAGAAATTCAAAAAATAAACGACAAAGAGGAAGAAGAAGAAGAGAAACAAGAAGAGGAAGAGGAAGAAGAGCAAGGGGACGAAGAGGAAGAGGAAGAGGAGCAAGATAATGAAGTTGACGAAGAAGATGCTATGGAGATTGACCAACCAGAGGACAATTACAATGATTCTGAGGAAGAATTTATACCTACTTTTGGAGCTACTGAGGCTGAACCTCAATCAAATGTTGCTGAAGGTACTATTAGTAACACCGAGACACTTCGTTCTTTGTTCAATACTGAAGAGGGAGAAGGTTCTTTCAAATTGATTGAAGAGTCTGATGAAGATATTGATCAAACCAGAAAAACAGTTGCAGAGGATGTTGTTATACCAGAAAGTAACATCACTTCGATTATTGCACCAAAGATCAAAAATCGTAAAGGTTTATTTTTCCCACATTTTGATTCACCTTTCTTGGTAGCACAAACACAATTGAACAAATTGAATACTAATGTTGAATTTGAAGATTGGGAGAACTCTTTTTGGGATAAGAGAAGTGAATGGACAAAAGAATTCAAAAGAAGAAAAAGAGATGTTTTGAGACAGTTGAGAAAAAAGAATGCTCGTAATGCAAGAATTGTCTTGTGATGAATTTCTTAACTACATACATAAACCTTAACGACAAACACCAGTTGCATATATTATTTAAGTCTTTTTTTGTTTTCCATTTTAGCATAATTGAATCATGACTATCAAATTTAGTATTGTCTACCAAATTTTGTAGCCATTTCAACAGCAGCAGCACCCCAATCTTCACCATGGTTGTGCAAACCTGGTTTCAAACCAGCTCTTTGTTCAGCTTGTAGTTCAGTCAAACAAGTCAAGACACCGAAGATGATTGGGATGTTCAATTCTTCGTTCAATCTCATTAAAGCGTGAGTGGTGGAGTCACAGATGTATTCGAAATGCATGGTTGAACCTTTGATCAAGGTACCAATTGGGATGACAGCATCTAGCTTAACACCTTCGGTTTGTTCTAATTTTGAAACGATTCTAAATATGTCAGTATGTTATGTTCAATTGAGATGAAATGTCAAAAATTACTTACTTTTTGGTAGCAAATGGTAATTCGAAAGCACCTGGGACAGTTTCAACATAGATGTTTTCTTCCTTGACACCAAATTCAGTCAATTTCTTAATGGCACCTTCAACCAAAGCTTGGATGATGGTAGAGTTCCAACGAGCATGGATGATTGCAACTTTCAATGATGAACCTGGTTGAATTCATGATTAGTTTATGTTTTCTTCCTTTTTGCCCCATGATTCAACAGGGATTATTCACTTACCATCGTATTGTTGATCGACTTGACCTAATCCCTTAACAGCCATTTTTTATGTTATTGTTTATTTTAGTGTTGGATAGATTGATCTAGTTTAGAGATTTCCAAGAGCAATACTGAGGGTTCTTATAGAAGACGTTCAAGCTTTTCGTTTGTGAGCTAGACCGTTGGACGTTGGACAATAGACTCGACGATTTCACAAGGTGTGCATTATGTAATATTCGTTGATCTACTCTGAAAAAAGGATATTCCAAAGAAACAGAAGCGAAGAACTTTACCATTTTGAAGCGGAAATCGAGCAGATAGTGGCTTATTTTTCAATTGCTTCTGCTCGTTGAAATAATGGCTACAAAATGGTGGGCTTGAACCAAACTTTGAGGTGCAAACCACCATTTCCGAGAGAATTCAGCTAAATATATTTTTGTGGATTTTCGCTCGACACCTTTTTTAACGACCTCAAATGATCAAAGATCTAAAGATCGACACTGCTGCTGCTTAGTAGACACCCGTTAGATGAGCTTCTCTCCCCTTTCGGTCTATTTTGAGAGGCTAGAGGCCCGCTCCTATGTCGAGATTCAAGCAGCACATCTGTTCAGGTACGATGTCAATGCAACATTTGAGTAAGCTTAATTTACAAATTATAACAGCGATTTCCCGGTGGAGAGAATCCGCAATTTTTGCCAGCGATCCTGCGATGTATTGGAAATTGCCACTCTCTAGAGTTAGACTGTTCTGAGATCGCTCTAGTTCACGTCTTTTGTCAAATCATCTAAGTGTAGCCAAGAGATGTATATGTCAAAGCTGTTTTCGCTTTTGGGAAATGAGACATTTTACCTGTTCTTTATATGACCGATCCTCCCCAATGTAAACCGTCAAAAAGCTGAAGAACAAAAGCTAAGGAAATTGCAAATGAAAGGAGGTTGGTTAGCCTAATTTGTAGCTTTTTCGGTGCTTGCTTTATCTTTTAGATATTCTGACCGGACTTGCGCATAAATAGTATTTCTGTTTTTTACGTCTTGGATAGACCTATATGGATATCCTGATAAATAAGTTCAATCTCAATCTGCTATCAATATACAGTTGGTAGCTAATTGTATTTCTATGCATGCGTTTAAAGCTAATATTTAAATATATAATATTTATAAAAATTTCAGACTAAAATCAAACAAAATAGGTCAGCAAAAATTAACAAAAACCAAAAAAATCAAAACAATATCAGCCCAGATCACTCGAAACTTGAAATTTAAAGCACTATATATAGCAATGGATACATAGGACTCTCTCAAACTGGTTATATATTGCTTAAAGCTTCAAAAACAAAAATTTTGCGGAGAAAATGGCAATATTCAATAAATCTTTAAACAAAATATAGCAGCGCAAAAATCAACACAACAATTCGGCCGTGTGGTCTAGTGGTATGATACTCGCTTTGGGCGAAGATCGGGATTCACCTGGTCTAATATCCACAAGCATGCGAGTGGCCCTGGGTTCAATTCCCAGCTCGGCCCAATTTTTTTGCTTTGAAAACCTTGCGTGCCCGAACCAGATTTTAATATGCCAGATAGGTGCTATATACTGTTTATTAGCTAAAGCTGCCGAGATCTAAAAATTTAAAAAGACCCAGTGTCATTGGCGTATTGATATAACAAAGTATTTTGGAACTAGAGAGTGGAATAAAAAGCTTTGAAGTCAGTATTGCTAGACAAAGCTAGACAGCATGGCTCATGCATTCAAATTCGGCATTTCTGAGTAATGTATGTAGTCCATAGTTCAGTACTGCTTAGGAGCTCAGGGAATTATAGATCTGTAGAGCAGGAAGCGTGTAATTATTCAAGGCGGCAAAATAACAGTCACAAAGCTTTTATGTCAAACGCCTTGTAAGCTGTAACCATATCTATGAAAACATGTAATGCAATATTCCCACCTAGAACTTGACAAGGTAACGGTTCAGATTCGCATGATGATCTGTCTGATAAATGAGCCAATGCTAGCCATGGGCCATAAGAGTACTCGAGACCATAATATTAGAATGGAGCCAATAAAGGCACCTGCACGTTGGAAGGATCTTTGAGATGGGTGCCATTTAATTTTGATCTTTCATTACTGTCTTATAGCACCTAAGAGTCTGTCAATTTTCATACATCAAAATAGCACTAGTCAAAGCCAATGACTATTTATAGACAACACTGGTGTGTCAAATGAGTTATGTCTGCAGTTCAGTTATATTGTTCCTACAAGTATGAGAGCTACAGTTTTATTAAATATGAAAACCTGTTTATTGAAGTATAAGCAAATGTATGAATGAAGGCGTTCATTTTATGTGCTTTTATAACAAGTGTAAAAATCTCGAAAGTGGATTGTTTGAAGATGGCCACTTATCTGAACACGAGAATATGACATGCCGAAATAATAAAAGCTCTAAAAGCATTAGAGAGAAAATATGAAAAGAAACCAAAACTAGTTAAAAACCAAATATAATACATTAAATAGCCGTGAAAAATGCAAAAACATGAAGTCATAAGAAGTCAAACAAAAGTGAACTAACATTAGCTATGAAATCATAGCATGTAGAACAAAATTGAACTGACAATAACCATGAACCCAGTTGATGATTTCAAGGAAATAGCAGCACCTTCATAGGTAGAGACAGCAGCTGTACCTGTTTCACTCGAAGAAGTTGAAGAAACAGACACTAAAGTACCAGATGTTTGAACAACAGATGTTTGAGCAGTGGTTTGAGCAGTGGTTTGAGCAGTGGTTTGAGCAGTGGTTTGAGCAGTGGTTTGAGCAGTGGTTTGAGCAGTGGTTTCAGCAGTGGCCTCAGCAGTAGTTTCAGCAGTAGTTTCAGCAGTGGCCTCAGCAGTGGCCTCAGCAGTGGTTTGAGCAGTGGTTTGAGCAGTGGTTTCAGCAGTTGTTTCAGCAGTTGTTTCAGCAGCTTCGACGGATGTTTGGTCTCCAGATTGAACAGCTTCGGTGGAAGCTGGTGGAGTGACTGTTGTTTCAGCTGTACCTTCAGATGACTCAACATCAGAAACATCTTGACTAGCAGAAGAATCAGTAGAAACTGATTCGACTTCGGTGCTGGAAGCGGTAATACCAATGGAGCTGGTTCTAGTGTCAGCAACAACATTGTCAGTGGAAGCAGCAGCAGCAAAAGTTTCAGTTGAAGAAAGGACAGCAGTAGTACCAGCAGCTGGTGGAACTGAAACTGATGAAATAACAGTAGTTTTACCATTTGAATCTGTAGAAGTGGACTCAACAATTTGACCAGTAACAACAGTTGTCTCACCGTTCGCACCAGTTGAAGTGAAGGTGACAGGGATACCATTTGAAGTAGTTGATGAATCAGTTAAATCACTCAAAGGACAGTAGGTGCTTGTCAAGGTAACAACACGATCATTGGTAGTGGTAATAACAGTGTATTCTTCACCAACAATAGCGGTTTCCTTACCATCTGAGCCTGAAGTAGTAATTGTTATAGCGCTACCTCCATGTGCTGGAGCAACAGTCACAGTTGGGATGGAAGTGGAAGTAGAAACATCAGACAAATCACCGGCAGAAGTAGCGGCAGTCAATGGACAATATGTGGTGGTCAAAGTAACAACATTGTTGTTGGTAGTGGTGACAATAGTATATTCTTCACCAACGTAGGCAGTAGACTTACCATCAGAACCAGTAGTAGTGAAAGTGACAGCAGAACCACCATGGACAGCATCAGCAGTGACAGTTGGAATTGATGTTGAAGAAGCAGTAGCATAAGTCAATGGACAATATGTGGTGGTCAAAGTAACAACATTGTTGTTGGTAGTGGTGACAATAGTATATTCTTCACCAACGTAGGCAGTAGACTTACCATCAGAACCAGTAGTAGTGAAAGTGACAGCAGAACCACCGTGAACAGCAGCAGCAGTAACAGTTGTGACAGGAGCATTGTTAGCTTCAGTACTATCAGCGGAAGTAGTAGCAGTAGCTGAGACAGCATCAGTTGAAGTACTTGCAACACCGGTTAATGGACAGTAGGTGGTGGTTAAAGTAACAACGTTACCTTCTGTGTTAGTGACAGTCGTAGTGTAAACTTCCCCAACTGCAACAACTGAATTACCATCAGCATCAGTGGTTGTGTAAGTGACAGCTGAACCCCCATGAGCTGGATCAGCAGTAACGGTTGGAAGACTTGTTGATGAAGTTTCTCCAGATAATGGACAGTAGGTTGTGGTCAAAGTAACAACATGGCCATCTGTAATAGTGGTTGTTGTGATGACTTCACCAGTAACAGTAATGGAGTTACCATCAGAATCAGTAGTACCGAATGTGACATAGGAGTATTGTGGAGCGTCAGCACCGTAAGTGGTGGTGTAAGTGGTTGGGTTTCCATCGGTACCAGTAGTTGTGATAGTAGCAACTTCACCACCTGAGTGTGAGCTAGTGTATGTGGTTACTTGACCAGCGGAATCTGTTGATGTGACAGCTTCAGTGATTTCTTCAGGAGATGATGATGATGATTCAGTGGTAGCAGCAGAATCAGTTTCAACAGAATTAGATTCAGTGGTAGCAGAGTTAGATTCAGTAGATCCAGATTCAGTGGTAGCAGATTCAGTGGTAGCAGCAGAATTGGAATCAGATTCAGGTGAAGAAGAACTCGAACGATGAACAGTGGTGGTCAAGGTTTCAACATCACCATCAGAATCTGTGACAGTCAAAGTTTCTTCGGAGTCACTAATTGGAATCAATGTGGTGACAGTAGTCAGCTCATCTGAGGCAACGGAAACAACCAACGTGGTTTCAGCCAAAGTGTTTGTAGTGGTGAAAGTTATTTCTTGTCCATCTGATGTTGTGGTGCCAGTGGAAACAGAGGTCAAAGTGCTTGTAGCGGTAGACGAGACTAGCGAGGCAGAGGCAGTAGCTGAAGCGCCTGAGGAGGAAACTGTTGATGATAAGCTAGCTGGAGAAGAGGCAGAGACAGTGGCAGATTCAGCATCGATGTTAGCAACAGCGACGATGTTGTAGTTGTCTTCCAAGCTGTAGACGGTATCTCTTTTGGCTAAACCGGAAGCTGGAGCTAAACCGACCAAGGCCTCATTTGGCCAATAGATAAGCTCACCTGCAGCTGCAAAGTATGTGATTCTCAATAAAGTACCATCAATGGCACCAGTGTAGCTCAAGATAATAGAGGTTTCATTAGCATTGAGGATATAATCATCTGTAGTGACTGAGGTGGAGATGTTGTTGAAAGAGTCCAAACTGCTGGAGATTTCAACTGTCAACAAATCTGGTAAGAAAGTGTAACCATCTTGAGCTTCTGTATTGAAGTCTAATGAGCCATGATATAGTGAGGCTGGGATATCAACAGTCCACCAAACTCTAACACCATCATTACCAGCGTTCTTACCAATAACGGTCAAGTCTCTAGCAACAAAGTCAATGGTTTGGTCGAAAACACCACTTGAAGAGTTGAAAGCATAAGTTTGAGAACCTGGAGAAGAAATGGCAGAGATAGCATCATCAGTCAACAAGACTGTGAATGTGACATCAGTGTTGACGGAATCAGAAGTGAAGCTGAAAGTGAAATCGTTACCATCATGAGACAACTGACCGACGGTTTGACCATCTTGTAAAACTTCAATATCACTATCTGGGAAACCCCTGAAAGAATCTGGAAGTGTGAATGTCAAAAGCTCATCTGAGCCGGTGTATTCAACATCAACACCAACAGTGAACCAATGGTATCTTGAATCCGATGTTGAAGAGCCAGTGTAAGTATCTATCAAAGAGAAGCCGTTGATACCTTGAGCTGTAGCACTTGAGCTTGCTTGGGAGGAAGACGAGGAGGAGCTCAAAGTTGATGAGCTTGAGGCAGTGGATGAATAGATGAATGAATCATCTTCTGATAGTGATGAGCTGGATGATGATGAGTATGAAGAATACACGAATGAATCATCTTCTGATAATGATGAGGTGGACGATGACGAGTATGAGGAATACATAAATGAGCTATCTTCCGACAATGAAGATGATGAAGAAGAACTGGAGGCATTGAAGTATTGAGCAGTAGTAGCTGATGCTAGCGCTGCCAAAGCTGTCAATGCTTTAATAGACATCATTCTTGTGTGAACCAAAAGTGGGAATCTCAACGGATGAAGCAAGAGCAAAAGGATCCTCGAGCCCTGAGAAAGCACCTTTTCTAAACTATATATACCTTTCAAAAGTCTTCACGATCTTTCTGGGAAGCTCATCAATCTTCAAAGCCATCGTGTTTTAAGACGCATCTAATGTTGACACTACTTCCCAAAAGAGACGTAGATTGATTTAAAATTGACGCATCCGGTACATACAGCCACATATTACGCATATAAATGCTCTAGATTTGAAAGATCAGTACTAAAACGCAAGACGTTATATCTCACATATTTCTCGAAAAAGAAAGTAGAAAAGTGAAAGAAAACTTCAGCAAAAGATACAAATTTTCGCACTTTAGTAGCAGATCGTTGAGATGGTAAATGTAATAAGGATAGCATCATTAAACTAAGACTATCTCTGTGAAAGAAATTAAAAAGAACAAATTTCGAGAAGCATTCCCCACTCATACACAGGGGAAAACATACCAACCATCTCCAATTTCCCAATCAGTTATAGACATACGAGATGTAGACATCTACACCTCGTCGACCTCAAGCCACTCACAGTGCATGAACGGTCAAGAAATGAGATGGCGTGCACTGCAGTCCAGCATCTCAGCCAAAACCGTCCTGTTGGCATTCAAAAAGAGCCAGCTCTTGAAACCAGCATATGATACTTAGGCAAAATAACACGGTTCTTGGGCTAAAATGCTCTTTTTTAGTTTGACAATAAACCGTTGGTGATTGGGTTGGTATGGTTTGCGTATAGCCTGCATCTGTGGAAGACGATAAAGAGGTAGGTTTCCAGATGGGATCCGCGATATGTGTTCCGACAGTAGCAAATCACATCAATAGCACGATTATTTTATTGAAGAAGTCTCACTATTGACGCGTGTTGACTAACTTGGTGTCAAAAGGAAAAGGGATACTATTGTAAATCCTTTAAAGTATCGCCACTACGTAGTAAGGGAGGAAACTGTTGGTCCCGCACTTTTTGTCACCAGTGTTACGAAGTGATGAATAACGTCAACATTCATCTCGCGCTATACTGCTTCGATATTTTATATCCTTTTTGAAGCTCTTTCATACTGAGTCCTGAGTCCTGACGGTGCTGACAGCATGGAGCAGAGTTGTGAAAGTGCAGTTCAATTTTCATTTCAAGAGTTAACATGGGAATTCTGGGAAAAGAAGGAAAAGGAAAAACCGATGTGAGACAGAGATAGGGCCAGATCATATGGCTCGAGGTGAAATATCACCCTGTCAATCTATTGGAGGACCATGGCTCTGAAAGCTGGAAGGCGTGGCTCGAAGAAAAGGCATGAACGCTCTCATTGTAGGTGGCGGGTTAAGATCAATAGCTCAACTTCTTCTTTTTCTCTTGCAATCTCTCGAGAGTGGGCCTATTTTCTGTTCTCTCGAGAGTGATGACTGACCAATCACTTGTGGGTACTCGTAAATCAACAGGCTAAGCTCAACATTTTCGATACTTTCGTTGCTAATTACGCGAGCAACCCATCATCAGTGTACCTTGGTGTTCAACAACAACGCCAGACACTATCAAAATAGACCGGTCACGATGAGTTTTGCGCTTTATTCTTCCCAATTTCCAAATCTTGGATCCAAATTCGTAAAGCTTCCACTGTTTACTACATGCATATAGGTGCACTACAGTACATACGGCCCTAAACACTAACTTAGAATTGAACAGTTGTTGAGATGACTTTACTCGGAGGTGGCGGAGAAATCTTCGAGCTGCTGGAAGTTGAGTATTGGTGCCAGCCATCAAGAACAATAGATGGTATTGTTCTAATTGAAGACGTTGAACCTCATCTAGTGGTTCGATGTAAAGCGCTTATGATTGACAACGCCCGGCATCTTGGAGATCCACAATAAGTTAAGTTGAAAAGGACTTGTCACTTTGGATTAGTTGGACAATAAGGATAGTGTTTGCTTTTGAAAATGCATTATATCGGAGAACTATGTGTCAAAAATTTATATGATACGCTGTTTGTTTCACGAATATATGTGAATATACAATCGAGGTATCGAGCTCAGTCAGTTGAGTTGTTTCAAATTTCATTTGTCTTAAACCTCATCAACTTGAGTACAGAAATGACGTTCATCACATCAATTTACTCAATTTATACGCGTAGAACTATTAATAAGCCGAGCTCATACTTTTTAAAATAAAACTACTGTACACATTTATACAAAACATAAAGTCTAATAAAACTCCGTCTTTGGCGTTATTATATTATCTCTAGCAAATTGTGAACCACCTTTAGTATCGATGGCATCTGGCAAGTCTTCATCCTCATCACCTAAATCTTCAGCATCTCTTGGCACATCATTAATTTGTACACTAGGAGCAAATTTTGTGCTTTCCAAATTTGAAAATATTTGAGTCATAATCTTATCAAGGTATTCTGGACTGTTGGCGTTATACATATTAGATGGTCTAACGTCTAATTTGTAATCAGGCCCATAGTACTCATAATAGTCATTATATGGTAGATCCAAATCCAAAATTTCGTTATTCAGTAACCCAGTTTCAAACGCCCAGGTTCTAGCAACATTTCTCATGGTATAACCACCACCACCTAAGATCATCAAAGGAACACCCAATGATTTACAGAAATTGACACAGTTAGCGTGACCTTTCATTGATAAATTGAAACAACCCAAACGATCACCAGATAAGGAATCACCACCACATTGTAAAACAATAGCTGATGGTTGATACCACTCCATAATTTTGGATATCACCGGTTCAAAGACTGATTTATAAGTACCATCATCAATACCATCTCTCAATGGAACATTGACAGCATAATTCTTACCCTTACCAACACCAATATCTCTCAATTCACCAGTACCTGGGAAAAACTCACCATATTTGTGGAAAGAACAGGTCATGACACGATCGGTAGTATAGAAAGCTTCTTCAACACCATCACCATGATGAACATCAATATCAATATATAACACTCTTGGGTGATATCTCAACAATTCGATTATACCCAAAACAATATCATTCAGATAACAGAACCCAGAGGCTTCAGATTTTTTAGCATGATGCAAACCACCAGCATAGTTGACGGCAATGTCACATTTACCTCTGTTCAATCTAGCAGCACCTTCCATTGATCCACCACCCGAGATACCACAGAACTCATAAAGACCATCAAAGACAGGACAGTCATCTCCCACATTGAACTTGACACTTTCTTTTTGGAAAAGGTCTAGATTATCTGGTGTAACTCTTGAAAGGAAATCAATATATTCATCGGTGTGGAATTGACACATCTCTTGTTTAGTGGCCGGTTTGGCTCTCTATGGGAAAAAAGTCAGTTAGTAATAAGTTCTTATAACCAAATCAAATTTCAACCATTAATACATACGTAAATTTCCATCTTTTTGTAAAGACCATAATTCATGATCAAAGAGTGTGCCATTCTTATTCTGTGTGGTTTCATAGGATGTCCAGCACCATAAGCATAATTACCAACATCAGCTATTCATTAATTAGTACAACTTTCTCTAAATAGAGCAGCCACAATAGCAAAACTCACCATCGTAAAAATAAGCGACTCCTGTAAATATATTGTTAGTAAATGAACCTGCCAAATTGAGATAACCTTTCAATTGATACTCACTCTTGTTGTCACTTGGTTTGACCGTGATTGGATCAAACGGTTTTTGGGCATAATTTGAAGAACCCATTATGTCCCTTTTCTCAACTCAATAATATCCGAAGATTAGGCGGCTATAGATTGGAAGTAGCTCAAACGAAAAGATCAAAGCACACTATCTTCTATAACTGAAGAAGGAACCATAATCAGAGTTCAATTCAATCTTCCAGGTTCTCGTGGTGTCTGGATGGCATATGTGACCCGGAAAATGATTTGCCCAACAATCTGCCAGACCTTACGGTTTTCTTGACCTATAAACAAGAACTAGCATAAGATTTAATCATAATGAAAGAAGGCTACCGGAAGTATGAGCGTTGAAAATGAGGATTGGATCAAACTGATAGGGCTTAAAAACAATGACCCAAATCTTGTAAGCTTTTTGGAATCAAAAGGTATCAATCTGGAGCAAGGCGAGCTGAGAAAGTTCAAAGACTCTACATTATACAATATGTATGACCATGGCCTATCATTTTCTTTTGTTAACGAGAGGTTGGATGCCATTGATTTCTTTGTGATTGATAAGAAATTCAAACCAGTGGGAGAGTCACTAATTCCCTTTGGTCTGACCAAAGAAACCACAGGAAAGGAATTACTCGAGAAGTTTGGAGAGCCTTTAGAGAAAGGTGGTGGGCTAACTTCAAGAATTGATATTTGGCTTAGATGGGCAAACCTACAAGTGGAGTTGGACGACAAGAGTTGGGAAACAGCAAAGGATTCCCGTTGGAAATCCATAACAGTTTTCAAAGATTAAATATACAACTGGAACCCTCAGCCTTCAGTTTTTGCACCTTCAAAATTTTGACGAACTCTGGCATAATGAGCCAACTCATCAGCAGAGACACTTGGTGTCAATTCACGTCTTGCCTTATCAAAATCAACTTCAGTTACTAGAACATTGATATCATTTTGCGTGGAAACATTATCGAACCACCACCTTGTCGACACTGGCTGTTCTCTATTCTCATTATACTTGGCAATTTTCTTATCAACATCATTAGCTACTCTTGTCATTGCATTCAACATAGCGTCAGAGCCCAAAGCATAAAAATCAGCACCAGTGAAATTGAATGGACAGCTTTCAGCCACATTACCTAATGAAATATTTGGATCCATCTTGAATTTTCTGGTCAATGCTTCCAGAATCTTTTCTTGCTTTTCGTGAGTATCAGAAACACCTAAATAGAGCATTTTGTCGAATCTGCCGGGACGTAGTAAGGCCTCATCTAATAAGTCCGGTCTGTTCGTAGCACCAACAACAAACACACCATCTCCACTATCACCACCACTCATACCGTCTAGCTCGGCTAGCAATTGAGAAACAATTCTATCCATGACACCACCAGAGTCACCTTGGTTTCCTCTTTTTGGTGCCACAGAATCCAGTTCATCGAAAAAGACAACACATGGTTTGGCATCTCTAGCTCTTTGGAAAACTTTACGGACGTTTGCCTCAGATTCACCAATGTACATATTCAACAATTCTGGCCCTTTAACACTGAAGAAGTTGAGTGAGAAATTTGTGGCAATAGCTTTCGCCAGCAAAGTTTTACCAGTCCCTGGTGGACCATAGAACAAAATACCACTTCTTTTCTTGACACCATTACTGAACAATTCTGGATGTTTCAAAGGCATATCAATTGTATCCAAAATCTCACCTTTCACCATATCCAGACCACCGATATCATCCCAGGTAACATTTGGGATTCTTGGGGCACCGATAGCATCACTGAATTTGTTTCTTGCGTCATTGATAGATTTTTCGAAATCTTGAGGTATTAATTTGATTGGACTATGGTTGATTAAGTTTGCAACGTCAATATGTTGCTCAATTGAAATATCCTCCAATCTTTCCAAGGCCAAATTCTTTGCATTATCAACAATAGATATCAAATCACGAGGAGTTAAACCAGCACTTTGTAGAGCTAAAGAGCTAATTGAAACATCATTCCTCAAAGTATTGTTTTCATTAGTATCGAACAAATAGTGAAAGATTTGTTTACGCTCTTCCTCAGATGGAACTGGAACTTCAATCTCAAACTTGAAGTTAGAGCGGACTTCATCTGGTAAACTATCAGCATCGTTCGTAGTGGCAATAAACACAGCACCTCTAAGAGTGTAATCTTTAATCATTTCAGCAAGGGCCGAAGAGGCAGGACTTGGTTTGGGATCTTGTGGATCCTTCTTGAAGCTCAAGGCTTCCACATGCTTGATGAGGATAACCAATTTATCACTTCTCTCCACGATTCTTTCTAGTTTGCCTTTAATAGCGCCTATTGTTCTAAACTCAGAAGTTGGATTTAAAACATCATAACCGTCAACAGTAACAACATTGACACCAAGCTGATCCCCTAAGTTCTGCACGATAAAAGATTTACCAACACTTCTATTCAACGAGCTCAATAACGCAGTTGTTCTTAGATTTGGGTTTTGCAACGAAGTCTTGATAAGCTTTCCAAGCTCTTTAGCGTAGGCAAACACATTATCGGGGCCCTTTAAATAATCAAAGGGTTCTTTCAATCCGATGTATTTTAACCAATTGTTTTCTTTGGCACTTGGAGGAGGGAGATGACTTGCTTCTCCTTTTGTTTCCAGTTTTGTACTGGTAGTATCTAATATATATTGCTTTGAATCCTTCTCAGCAGAGTCATCAATGAATTGAATTTTGAACCAAGCGACAGAGTCCGGCTCCCCGTTCGGTAAGATCAAATTATCATGTTCCTTAGTTGCAGATTCAGAAGTTGATTCAGCAAGAATAGTATCTATTATGACAGGAATCAAGTCACCAATAGAAATTAGTCTTGAGGAGGACTTGAAGTGATTGACAAGTTGTGCACTGATAAATGGATCATAAACTTTGTTCAAAGTAATGGAGGATGTAACTTTCTGCAAGACAACATTGCCAGCTAATGGCACATCTGAAAGCCTTTTCTCTGTTCTTTTGATCTTGATAGTTTCAGGATAGCCATTATTCATCAAAAAAATGGGAGATAGATGTGCTGTATTATTTGGATATGTGTTTGGTTCAATAAACGTCAAAACTTTCATCAATTTTACAACATTTTTGTCCAGTTCAATTTCAACAAAGTCTCCACTATGAACACCAATCTTAGACAAGTCACTAGCTTTCATGAATATCAAATGGTCAGAGTCGTCTGTTGGATTTGGAGACGGGATTGCGTGCATTACCTTATGATCCAAGGATTTGACTTTAAAATCTTGTTCATGAGTCTTAGAAATTGAAAGGTAGGTTGATATGTCAAGTTCTGCTTCCAAAGTAGGTGGGTTATTGCTGGCATAACTTTCCAAGTCTTTTATCAGCGTTATAGTGGTGTTTTCATCTATTATACCTTGGTCTATTGGTCCACAAAGTAGAATTTGACCACTGGTCAATAGCTTATCACCTTCACGAATGATATTCAAATTCAATTCTTTTTTCAAAAAGTTTAGCAAAGTTTTCCCTGAAAATCCCTTTAGTAGCTCATAAGTCTCATCTGGAAATGAAACAATGGCCCTTGTTATCCCAATAGGCTCGATAGTTGAAACCCAAGCTTTCTCTATTGTTAAATTTGAAGTATCTCTAAAACGAGTGCCATCATGAATCTCAACTCTCCCATTCCCTTGAATAGCATCATCCAAAACCTCATAAATAATCGACCCCTTAAACAAATCAGATCCCAACAGTTGAACGGAAAGGTACTTGGCTTGTGTTTTCGAATATTTTCTGAACAACTCCTCTGTCAAATCACTTGTTATTCTGACGAACGATAAGTGATCAACACTCTCTTCAAAGTCAACATTGACCAGCTCTAAGCTAGATGGAGTCTTCCAGTCATTGAATTGAACAGCACCTGGCATTGTAACAGCCGACAACTTCCCTTTGATTTGTTGTTGGATGAGAACCCCCGTGATCCACTATCAAGAACCGGTACGTAAAATCTGGAGAATTTCAACAAAGTCAAAAATCCATATCTCCGGGTCTAGCACCAAGCCGATGAACAAAATCAGAGACTACAGACCCTCGACTAAGACTCTAAAAAAGAGACTAATGCGCTAAAATTCCACTAAATGATATTCATTTACTCTAATTTACAATCGATTGATCACGATCCAAGTATTTACACGAATATATATTTATTATGAGCATTGTTCATTTACGAAACATGTAACTTTTCTCCAGTACATCTTTAGCTTCATTGACTTTCATGGCCAAATAAGGACTACCACCTCTATCTGGATGATTCTGTATCATTAATGCTCTATGCTTCTTCTTTAATGCGTCTCTATTCAAACTCATTATATCACTTCCTTGTATACCCAGTATCTCCAATGCTTCACCTTCCGTCATCATTCTGGCGTTGAAACCTCCTGGATATCGCTTGAACTTATCTCGCAGATGAGAATCGACTCTCATGTTATTCTGATTTTGAAAATGGGATATCGTTATGCCATTCATCTTTGCTATCTTTATTCTTGACAAGGTTTTGTACTTGGAGAATGCTAGCAATGCTGATCTTGTCTAGGGCCAATAACTGTTAGAGCTTCCATTCCATGGATTTGCTTCAAGTTGAACTTACCGTTAGGGCAAAGGCAGTTACGCCGATACCCAATATTATGGGTAGAACCTTCGGTTGTTAGCTTTGTATCTCATTGAAGTAGCAGAGCTAAAGAAAGACTAGATTCGGCTTACCATTCCCCAGTATAATATGGCTTTGTGATGCGACTTTGAACGACTTTTGTAGCTCAAATCTGGTAGCTATCAAGCTCAAGACTTTAGCTCCGGCCTTAATAAAAAAAAAAACTACTGGTTGCTACACTATGAAGAATCGTTGTACCGATATTACATGAAATAAACATTTGGATTGTATACGTATGCTTATAAACATATTAAACTAGTCTATCAGTATCCACCGCGTTTGAGTAAGAAGATCTTTGTAGTTCCATCAAAAGCTGGTGTTGTAGTTTGGAGTTGCTAACCAGAGCTTCCTTAACTTGAGGATTTGCAGGAAAATATAGACCTTTATCCTCATAAAATTCTCTTGATGTTTTATTTTCAACAGGTAATAACCACTCTGTCCATGTTTCACCAAGAACAGCGTTGAAATTCGCCGTCATGGAACCTAAATTGAATGCGTTACCCAAATCTTTAGCACTTGGTTGTTTTGAATACCTGTAATAACTATCATTGGCAATTTCCAAGTTGTTTCTATATCTATTATAATCATAGTATTCAATTGTTGTCAAGTTTTGGGATACAAAGTACAAGGATAATCCAGTAAATAGACCAACAGCAACCACCACCGTAAGACCTAATATTGCAAGGATGATAACGTTCAAGCTTAGGTATTCGTTTTCAAATTCTTCTTTATAAAAGAACATGTATAGATCCCACCCAGCAACCAAAAATGTTAACCAGCCAAAAACTACTGTGTTGACAAGAAACTGAATGAAGAATTTCTGGTTCTTGAATCCAACACAAGTTGCAAACCAAGGACAATGATGGTCCATTCTCAACCAGCATCTATTACAGCTAGAACAGTGATGACACCTGTCTGGCTTCCACACCTGACACTTCTCACAATACCTGAATTTTCCATTACCCTTGACCATCAAGGAGTTTTGTACTAAAAATTCTGGTGGATCTCTTCTATTGTTCTCCAAATCATTGTAATCTGATCCGGTCCTTAGCTCTATAAAGTCCAGCGGCGAGCCAGCACCAAGATGCACAACTTTGAAGTATAGATATATCCCCTGTATAGCAAAATAGAACCCCAGACTAGCCAATATTATCCCCATGATTCCTCCTATTGATTGAAGACATAACTCATAACAAAAGGCGTAGATTGTCCATATATACAGCCCATTACTCAAGACTTTGGGAAACAACGACGCCAAAGCACAACAAAACTTCTCTACTTGCCACATCATACCACAATGTAAAGATCGAATGCTAAGAGTGGCGAGTACTTATCGATCGACAAGTTTTTACTAAATATTCACAATTATCGATCTCGCTTATATGTCAAAATTAGAAAATTCCGAAGGTCGCGAATCCGTTTTGTCTACAAGCTCGTTTTAGTGGGGATTATTCTATTCTATTCACAACTGATATTTCAAGCTATTCATCATTTTGTCTCTAAAGAAACCAAAGCCTCATGTCTACTCTTGTCTCTAAGTTTCACCGTTTTTTCCAATTGTTTTTCGAAATCTTCTTTTGACACACCTGCTTCCCATCTTAAATCATGAGCAGGATGATCTTTAGGAACGAATTTTTGACCTTCAACACCATAAAAGTTTTCCCTAAAAGTGCCACCTGGAGCAGCGTAATCTGTTTGTGCTAAGCCTCTTTCTTGCAACTCAGGAATCAATAATTCAACGATGTCTTCAAGCCCGGAAGGGAATGAAGTTTGAGCGAAGTTCAATCCATCTGCACCTGTGTCCGAGATGACTTCCTCAATCAAATCTGCAACTTCAACAGCTGTTCCAACAAACTTGGATTTCTTCTTCAAGTTCTTTTCGAATAGCTCTCTTTTAGAGTTGTTTGCTCCTCCTTTCTTATTCGCTAAAGTATCAGCCATTTCTGCAACACCATTAATTTTACCACTTGTGGTAATTGGTTCATCGTAATCAAATGGTTTGACATCAACTCCTGATTTACCTCCAAAATAGACGAACGCTTCTTCAGGATCTTGAAGCTGTTTGGCAAGCTCTTGCTGAGCTTCGGCCTCCTCGTGTGTTTGGGCAACATAAGCAGTTAGAGATATAATAAATTTTAAAGATTCTGGATCACGACCAAAATATTCTTTAGCGATTCTTCTTATATCGGCAATATCGTCACGAGTCTTCGCCGTGTTATGAATATAAACAAGCTCAGCATTTTCAGCGGCAAACAACTTACCTCTTTCTGAACTTCCAGCTTGTAAAATCAATGGGAATCTTTGTTTTGTAGGCTCCGTGACATGTGGGCCTTCGATATCAAAGTATTCCCCTTTATGATCGATTCTTCTGATAGCTTCAGGATCAGCGAATATCTGATTCTTTTTATCATACACTAGGGCATCATCCCTCCATGATGATAGTAAAAGTGAATACACTGCATCTGTGTACTCTTGTGTTTTGACGTATCGCTCATCATGTTCTGGTAAAGGCTTCCCATCTAGCAGGTTTGGACCCACACTAGGCAAATATGAGGCAACGATATTCCAGCCAATTCTACCGTTAGTCAGTTGATCCAACGAGGATAACCTTCTGGCAAAGTGATATGGATGCTCACTGATTGTGCTGACAGTGACACCAAATCCAATGCTTTCGGTCACTAGAGCTAATGCTGCTAGTGCAACTGTTGGATCAATTCTTGACACATTGACACCACCTTTAGCAGCAGCTTTATGATCACCACCATAAACATCAAACCAGGTCAAGTGGTCAATAAAGAAGACGGAGTGTAGCTTCCCCTTCTCTGCCAGTTGTGCCAGGTCGATCCATGGCTTAAGATCTCTAGAAAATTAGTGAATTGTATCCTTTGGGTCTTTCCAATTGATAGCTGTGGCTCTTGTGGACACACTCAAGATGAGTTGTTTGGAACGCTTTTGCCTTTTAGCCTGAGGTGATGAAGCGGTCATTGTTTATCAGTGAAGGCTCAGCAATACACTAGAATACTGCTTTCTTACCACATCTCTAAAATAGTTAATCAAAGTTCATCAAGGGCTTTTTATTTGATGTATTTAAAACTGTGGCATTCTCAGATCTGGTTTAACAACTTGAAAGCTTTTACAGATCATGAAAAGCGACTGCTTCTTTGAAATTTAAGCATAGGCCCATTGCAATGGAAGCCAATTGTCCCTTGAAGAGCATCATTTCGATGTTCACGATGAAGTGGGGAGATTGTTTTGTGCTATTCAAACATCATGAATATTAAAGCTAGAGTTTTGTAGGCCTTACTTATATCAGAGAAGAAAATGGTGTATCATAATTTACGCCACAATGTGATTGCAAATACTGGAATAAAAAAGTCACCTTACCAGATCTTCCGTGTGTCTAATGAAATACTTGTTGGTCCCTCGGTGGCTACTTCTTTACGATTTTAGACCAAGACAAAAAGCTAGTATTCTGGGTTCTTTTGATTATCAGAAAGGAAAAAAAGATTACAAGGAGCAAAACTTACAGAAGAGAAGCCCCCAATATCTTAGGCGTGAACTGACCACAGCCATGGACTGACGCTCAGCTCATAGATCCTCAATCACTTTCAGTTCTTTAGTCTATTATAAAATCAGACTACACGCGGGCGCTTCTTTCCGGTACAATCACCGAATTTGTATGGCTTTCCAAAATGTTGAAATTTGTCACATTGAGAAGCGGATCCACAGTTTTACAGAGACAATCCAGCTTTTGGATATGAATTGGTGAGAAGAGAGTATATTATGGCCTGAACACAATGGGTAGGTCAAGCTACAAGACAGTTTGATCATGACTGGCTCAAATGTACGCTCAGTAGCTATCATTGGCGGTGGTCCCTCTGGTGCTGTTTCGCTTGATGCTTTGATAAGAGAGAAAACATTCGATAAGATTGTTCTCTTTGAAAGAAAAGACAACTTTGGTGGGACATGGAGGGCTGATAAACCCAAACATGCTTTGAAAGTGGTCCCAGGATTGAATGAGAAAGAAGCTGATCCACCACTAGCTATACCTCAGGAGCTTGAAACAGAGAACCGTTTCATTTCAAAAGCTTCCAAAAGAGACCCAAGATGGGAAGAGTCTCCCGCAACATATAAGACACTAAGAACCAATGTTCCTGAACGAATCATGACATTTTCAGATGATAAAAAGTTCCCATATCTAGACAAACCGAGCCAAGATGAGCTTACAACTCGTGAATCGGTGGAACAATATGTTGTCAACTATGTTGATAAACTATCAAAAGTTAAAAATACAAGGTTACACAAAAACACTCATGTGGAAAGAGTGTTGAAGTGCAAGGAGAGTGGGAAGTTTGAAGTTGTTTGGAGACAAGAGACCGGTGAAACCACTGATGAATGGACTAAGGAATATTTCGATTCCGTTATCGTCGCTACTGGTCACTATAATGTTCCACAAATCCCAAAAGTTGAAGGTATACAAGACTTTATTGACAACTCAAAGGGTGAAGTGATTCATTCAAAAGGCTTGGTTATTGACGAGACTTTCCGAAACAAGAGAGTTATCGTCGTGGGCTCAAGATCCTCAGCTTCTGATACTGTTCGAGAACTGAGGAAATTCACACAAGATATCACTTGGTCAGTAAAGCAAACCTCTACCGCATTTTTCGCAGGACACAAACTAGAGGAGAAACCCATGACTGAAAGAAGGCCCCCAATAGCCAAATATCAAGTTGATAAAACCAATGGTTCCACGACGGCTGTTTTCGAAGATGGGCAAACCATAAAGAACCCAGATTATGTGATTTATGCTACAGGATACTTTTTCTCGTATCCTTTCTTACAACAATTCGACCCAAATATCACCGTTGATGGTAAGATTGTCTCGGGATTATATCAACATACGTTTTACATCAAGGACCCACGTTTGATCTTCGTGGGGACTCCAATTGATGGTATGAGCTTTAGAGTGTTTGAATACCAAGCCATATTAGCTGCTAGGTTTTTAGCTGGTAAAGTGGAATTGCCTACTGTGGAAGAACAACTAGAATGGCACGAAAAAAGATTGGAAAGATACGGTATCACTAGATTGTTCCATACCACGGGAAACGATCCAGCATTGGCATACTTGGAGCTTTTGGCCGTATTAGGCGGTGGATATAAATCACAGGGAGGTAGTGGTAAGGACTTTCCTAGATTTTCTGAGAAGGATCTAGAAATCTACGAGTCGAATAAGGCTCGACTGACACAAGGCTGGTCACTTCTATAGACATAGGGCTTATCCTTCTAAATAGACAGAATTAATAACTTACCGATTGCTCTGTAAACTGGTGGTATGAGAAGCTCAGTAGTTATCTTATCAGATCGGATATCATTTTACATAATCACCACCCGTTTTTTTTGGTTATAGCCGAAAATGCGTAATCTAAAGCCGTAGTAATTTGGACAATCCCTCTTTGTTGAAGAGATGAACTTGAATTTTTTCTATCTATTCCAATTTCTGACTTCATTATTATACAGAAATCAAATAGAAAACATGTCTTCAGACCAAGTGCAAGCAGGAAAATTGCATAAATACAATGATTATCTAGTTGCTTTTGAATTCGAAACTAAAGAGACATCAGAAAACGCCGTCATATTCATTGGTGGGTTGATGGATGGACTTTTAACCGTGCCATACGTTCCAAGAATTCAATCAGAAGCTTTACCTAAGGGCTGGGGGGTCTTCCAAATATTGACTCGCTCTTCTTATATCGGTTGGGGTACTGGATCACTAGATCGTGATGTTAAGGAGATTGGTGAATTGGTTAGATATTTGAAAGACACTTTGAACAAGAAGAAAGTTGTTCTTTTCGGACATTCAACAGGTACTCAAGACTCAATTCATTATTTGTTGAAAGATGGGTATGGAATCGATGGGATAATCTTACAAGCTCCAGTGTCAGATAGAGAAGCTATCGCTAAAGGTTTCAGCGAGGAAGGTCTTGATGCTGAGCTGTATAATAAAGAAGCTCAAGCCGTTCATGACAAAGATGGCCCTGATGCTTTATTACCAAAGAAGTTCTCAGATGCATTTTTTGGAGCCCCATTGAGTGCGTACAGATGGTTATCATTAGCCGACGTTGATGGCGATGATGATTATTTTTCCACAGATTTGTCAGACTCCAGATTGAAGCAAACATTTGGTAAGATTGACAAGCCAGTTTTGGTTCTATATTCAGGCGAAGACCAGTTCTTCCCAGATGGTACTGATACGAAAGAATTACTCCAACGTTGGGAATCATTCACCGATTCAAAGTATTGGTCAAAGTACAGTGTTGTTATATCAGGTGCTACACATAACGTTGGTCCAGAGTCCAAACCAGGTGCCGTTGAAACGTTGATTAAACAAGTGAAGAACTTCATATCTGAATTATGAACCAAGGTTGTATATGAATTCAAGATTCTATATCTATATTATTTGTACTTATTAACTAAGTAATGCAGATTGGATTTAATTTTTTTTAACTTTATCCGATTTTTGTTGGAGCTTTAGGAAAGCTTCGAATCCAATCCCTCCAAAGACCAACAATAGGCCTGCCCATTGGTGTAATCCTAAATCATGACCAAATAAGAAAACGCTCATTAGCATAGATATCATCTTTCTAGTAACGGTAACGGTGACAAGTATTAATGAACCAAACTTCTCTAGCGTGACAAAAATGAATATTTGACCAATGGCACCGAAAAGAGCATACATCAAGATTTCCTTTAAAATTAGTGGGTATTTGTGAATGAAGGCTATGGCGTAATGTAATTGGTTTGATAAAATCCCAGCATACCCCAGGGTTAAGAAAAATGAAACAAAGTTCAATCCACACATAAGATGTGCACCTGTTAGCTTTTGGTTATCTTTGAACAAATTATCTTGGGCAGAGTTTGTTAAGCCATCCAATACTAAAGATATGAATATGAATGTAACACCAAGTGGGATATTACCACTATTTGTGGCAGATGAAGACTTTTTGGAAGAGTTACCAAGTGTGAATAATACAACACCCGAAGTGACAACACTGGCCACCAAATATTTATAACTTGGGAATCTTCTCTTGTATAGCACATATTGAACAAGCATCACTGGAATCAACTTACAACTTTTAGCCAATGTGTAGAGTAAGAAATCAACATGTTCCACTGATGAAAGACCTATAGGCGATGATAATGATTGTGTCAATGCAACGAAAGTCAAGGATTTGAGTAGCTTTATCTGGAACAATGGTTCACGCTCTTCTGGTTTTTGGGACAAGGTCTTATAGCCAAGATACGCATACCCAACAAAGAAGCCGAACAAGTTCTGTATTAGATTTATGAAGAATGGAGCATGAAAGACCTCATCTTGTGGGCCAAATTTCTGGATTGAGATTTGTTCCTGAAGAAGACCCCAAGTGAGGAAGCTGGCATAGATACCCCCTACACAGGCAAGCAGCGTGACTATGCTTCTTCTCCTAGACACCCCGGTCATTATTCTCTAAAGATTAGGCGAATCTGATGAGTTGAGATGGATGAATCAATGATGATGACTTGTTTACTTTTGGATCTATTTTTCTGCCAAATATTTCAAACTCGGTAAAAAATTTGGCGTTATAAGAGAAATTTACACTGGGAATTTTGCACAGATTGAACTTTTTCGATAAGAGGAAATGGATCGTCTTACTGAGTCAATGGAAAGGTCCAAGGAATTGAATTTTAACGCCAATCATTGACGAAAGTGTCAAAGATAATTTGGTATTGTTCTCTAAAGGACGCCAAATCGGGAGCTGGTTACGGAGCTCTGCGGCTTCCTTTTATTGACTTCGAAAACAGAAAAATCACAATTGGTGAACGAACACCGCTGGAAAGATACATAGCTCGAACAGAGAAGAGTACTGGTTCATTTGGAAAATGTCTGAGAGCCCATTAGCACTTACCATTGGGGCCCGCAACAGCGCCTTCTTGCAAACTTCGGAGGATTTCCGTAAGCAAAGGGTCAAGGTCACCAGAAGAATCCACAAGCTGAAGCGTTATTTGAAGATTCAGTCAAAAGATTCTAAAAACTACAAACCAAAGTCGATCACATCTGAAAATTACTCAGAAGACGAGAAATACTATCTGCTAACCATCCTTGAGGCTGAAAGAGATTATCTGTATGCTTTAGAAATCAAGGCTCTTTTGGATTTGAATTCCTCCGTGAATGTCAAGTCAAAGCAAAAACTACTCACAACAAGATTGAGAAAAGCTCACCAATACTCAAAAGTCCTGAATGAAATTTCCATAAACGAGACGGACAAGACCAAGAGACTGGAGATTTTGGTGTACAGTGAATTGATTGGTGCATACTTGGCCATTGTATCCAAAAAATGGAAATCTGCCCTGAACTCATATTCGTTAGCTAGAATTGGGTTGAAATACTTGGAGCAACATGGAGAAATTGCCGAAAACAAGATTTTGTACAAGGACATTATTGAAGAACTTGTTGATGAATCATTCAAATTAGCAATTTATAGAGATACTAAATCAATTTCAAATGATTTGAATGAATTCTCAAAATTAGTTGCAAGCAAAAACTCGACTGAGTCTCCACTTTATAGATCAATCGAATCTGAAGATGCGTCGTTTTTGACTAGCGAAGGGGAGGCTGCATTAGTGAAGGAAATCACATGGAGAAGCTATACTGCTAGAGTTGATGATGAAACAACTTCAAGATTATTATCAAAAGCTCAATCGGCAAAGTTCGACGACTTAGAATCTTATGACAATGCCTTAATTCTATGGCAAGAAGCTTTGGAGAACCATTCTTCATACATTGCCAAATCCCAAAATGACGATGGTGAAGATCAAGATGATCAAATTCTGTTGGCTTATATCAAATACAGCTCTTTAATAACGAGACTAAGAAGAGATCAAACTTTGATTTCAGATAATAAAAAGGAATCACTAAGAATTTTAGACACAATTGCCACTACTATCAAAGAAATCAAAGATTTACCAGGTGTTTACTCCGATGATGAATTGTTTCAAAACTTGGAACTATTGGCCAAATATTATCAAGCCACCAAGATCTCAATCATAAGTCAAGTCTATTTCGAAGACAAATCTTTCAAAGAGGCCTTGTTGTTGTCAACAAAATCATCAGAGTCATTGAAAGATGCTGAATTCACCGTTGACTTTGATTTCATTAATAATGATGATCTTTCAAAATTACAAAATAGTATCTCAACTTTGAAACAAAACTCTCACGTCTTGGCTCAAATCGAACAAGGTTTACCGAAAGACAAGGCAGTTTCTGATGATGTTTACAAGTACACTAATGATTATCAAAAGACTGTCAATTTCGAATTAGAACCAGTTCCAGTCAAACCTGTTTTGTTTGACGTTGCTTTCAACTACATCTCTTACAATAAGGATGATAGTAAAAACCAATTCACAAAACACACACCAGTTGAAACTTCTGCTAGTCAGGAACAAACCGAAAACAAGAAGAAAGGTTTCTTTGGTATTTTTGGTCGTTAGTTAATTGAATTTATGTCTGTAATATAGTGCTAGTAATGTCAAACTGTAGCTCCCTCCGTTTTATCTATGAACTGATCGCACCTCAGAATTGACTGGAGCTAAGACCATGCTCATAGGGTTATAGTTGGAATTGTGATAGGTCGTTCTTGCAAGCCATATATGGAGATTCACCGGGAAAAGTCTTTAAATATTTCACAGGTCAAAAGTTCAATGATCAGTATAATATCCATTCCGCCAATTCACCGTGCCAATATCAGCCTTCAAAATGACGATAGAAGGTAAAATTGTCCATTAAGAGAAGCCCAACAAACACAAACGACAGTTGAACAACAATAAAGACCACATATCCAATCTTACTACCAATGTCAAATGAACAGGATCGTTGCTACATCTGTCTTGGTTCTGACGGCGAAGCACCGCCACTATCCAGGCCTTCTGATTCTTCCGCACTAATAAGAGTATGTCCCTGTTCACTACGAGCTCATAGAAGATGTTTGACAGATTGGGCTTCAGACTTTGAGTTCAGATCAATGAGATCAGATGATTCTGCGAACGATGTGATGAATGGCTTTGGAAACCATGAGTTTAATATTGGAGTTCCAGCTGGTAGTGTAAACCGTCAAAGATTTTGGGGCAAATATCAAATTTTCCAAACAAAAGTAAATTGCCCTCAATGTTCTGCTCCATTGATGATCTTTATGAAACCAAGCACACTGCTCAACTTCAACTCTCTGATTGGAGGAAGCTTGAATGATCTTACTAAGACTGCTGCACTGGGAATATTTGGTACTGCAGGTGTTTTCTCCCTTTCAGTTTCCGTGATGGGGATCTTTGTGTCAAGTGGGCTGAAAATGTTTAGCTCTTTGGCCCCAGAAAGTGTATTGACAAAACTATTGGATTTCAAGAGTAGAAGCTTAGATAGGGCTTTCAAGTCAGAAGAAGTTGGCGGGAGACCGCTGTTGATTTTGGGATCATTCCCAATCTTTCTTTTTGGGTTGAGATCAGAAAACTTATATTTGGATATTTTCTCAGCAATATATCCTGCTCTATTCTTCAAAGATCCTCTCAGCAGATTTCAGGGATCAGGGCCAAAATTCTTTTTGCTATTCAGCGAGCCTGCTAAAAGATTATACTGGTTCATATACTCAATGACCATAAATAGACTCTATTACCGCTGGACAAGATTAGTCAAGCCAATATTTATGGCTGATAGATTGTCGCTTGATGAGCTAATGGATATCGAAGAGGAAAACTCTGGATTGAAAGAGATCAAAGATGGTGAAGACCTACGCCAGCCAGGGTTCCTGAAAAGAATTTCAAATAGATTGATCGGAGGATCTCCCGAAGAAAGAGCCATAATACAAAGAAGAAGGCTTAGAGAGCTAAAGGCGATATTTATGAGAGATTATGGCACAGTATTCCAAAAGAGATCTTTTTTCAAAAAGGTGTTAACAACTATAATATGGCCATTTTTGGGTTCAGCAGTTGGTTCATCTTTGATGAAAATCTCAAAAGTCAATGAATTTTGTAATAGTATTGCATCTACCCCGGATGAGTCAACATATTTGGGTAATATCTTGGGAAGTTTGGTCTTAGTTCTGGTTAAAGATTTGTACAATCTTTACATTGCTTATAAAAAAGTTGATCAATTATTGAACATTGGAGTTCTTGAGCATAAAGAAGCCAGGGAGTCAACACCTGGTGAAACAGGGACCAGAACTTATGGTCTTCCGAGAGAGTGATATATCAACTACGCGCCTTCTACCATATCGTCCATTCATAAATGGCAATATGAAATATATAATAATTAATGAATAACGACGAGAATTGCTCCCCCAGTATGCGCGAATGCGTTCTGTGTAACCATGACTATACAAACTTGAAAAAAGTGCATAAACATCAAAACGGTTGAAAGAAGTTCCCCAGATCAAATTGGTCTATCAACACTATGAAGGGCGTTTCAACAGACAAGGACAACAGCGATCCAAGCGGTCTACCCACATCAGACTCTTCTCATAGCAATACAGGTAATCATGGACAGAATCAACTGGGCCAAAATATAAACAACTATATTCAAAACTTGGACGTCGCTAATGTATTGGCTGCTAATCTGGCTTCCTTAGACCAAAATAATAGTTACATTGATCCGTCATTGGCAGCTACTGCTTACAAAAGAGCGACACTAGATGCAGGAAGAGCTAGAGATGAAGAACATCTGGATGCTCAAGATAATGGCTCAGATTACGAAACACTTCAGAATGAGTATGACATACAGATTCCCACGCTGCCACCTGGTGCTGATCCAAAGAAGATGTGTCCATTTTGTCAAAGAACATTTTCTCATCCTGGGTCTATGGGCCGCCACCTTGATTTGAAGAAAGGAACAGAAAGTCACCCAGCAGACCTCATTGCTAGATTGAGAGCCGATGTGAAAAGAAGAGGTGATGCCGAGAAAGTACGAGAAAGAAGAAGAGTTAGAGCCAAAAGATATAATGCCAGGGAAGATGTGAAAGAAAAATCTAAAGTGAAAAGAAGGATAAGAGAAAAAGTTGCAAGAGCCAGGAGAATTGCAATGTCGAATTTCATGGCTAAATTGGCTAAACCATTATTGCATCATCAGCCTACATTCCCAAGACTTGTTCTATACTTCCTCTCCCCGAACTTGTGGCCACAAGATCCACCAACGCTAGAATCATATAGATTGCTTTGTGGCTATCTCAACACCAAGTTTCTTGACGGTCAACAAGGCGAGCATGTCCAGTTTTATGACGAAATTATGCAAAAAGTTCATAGTGCTTCAGAAAACTGGTTAACTCTTACGGAAGTTGCAAAAAACGATATATGGACCACAGAACTAAGAAAGGCAGCGGAAGACGCCCTCACAAATACTTCACTATTTGATTTGGCCAATAGAGAGAATTGGGTCACCGATGAGGCCAGGAAAAATATACAAAATGATCTCAAAGCTGGCACTGATAGCGACGAAGAAGAAGGTGAAGGCCAAGATGACACCCAGAATAACGATCAGGATGAAGGTGCCAATAAGTCAAGAAATGCCAATTTTTATAGCCAGGATGACTTGGCCGCTGTTGCAGAAGCTGTAATCACAAATAACAATGGCCAACCTTCGAATTAAAGCCTACAGGTTTGCTCTTGATTTTTCAGTGTCCATATGCATTCAAGCGTTCAAGTTTAATAAAAGATTTATAATTATACAATAGAATTAGTATAGTGGTCTAGTTTTGTAAATAGGCATTTTCGCATCAATTATTTTCACTGTAATGGTAAAACTTCTTAAAGATGAAGTTTATCAAACAATTGGTATCAAATTTCACCATTCCATCAAATAATGAAACATGTGGATTATTCTCAAATTGATACTCCAACAATTCATCAATGGTCAATGTTGCTAATGAACCATTAACAGCAAGTGTACCACTTTTACTGGAGATGGTGAAAACACCAGCTTTATCACAGTTGAACATGAAATCAATCTTTGGGAAATTGAAGCCACCAAAGAATGATGTACCAGAAGAACCCAGATTTTGGTCAAGCCCACGAAGTTCAACAAGTATACCCTTTTCATATAATCTTTTAGATGAGTACTTGTAAGCACCAAATTTTGGCAACTTTCCAGATTTTTTCAGTTCCCTTTCGTAGAAAAATTGCTTCGTAAACGGTAAGATTCTTTTTTGTTTAGTCGGTCTTGACTGGAGTTCTTCCATAGATTTGTCAATGTGAGCATTATATGCGTTCAATTGATCCTTCAAAAAACTCTCTTTTTCATCCAATCTAATCAAAGTATTCTCAGCAATTGATAGTTGTTTTTTACGAGAAATTCTTTGATCGTATTTTGTTCTAATATCATAAGCAATCTCATTGACCAAAATTTGAAAAGAATCTTTTCTGGTAACACGACCCATAGCTTCTAATTCCAAAATTCTTTCTAAAGATAGTTGTTTGAGCTTATGATATGTGATATTACTCAAATCACCTAAGAACCCTTGACCATCATTAACATATTCACTGACACGATTCATTTGAATGTTCTGCTTTTCATTATTGATGATCTGCTTGAACTTAATTTCATGAATGGGATCAATCCTGGACCTCAATAGTTCAAATAAGTCATTTTGATCTTGTTGGACTTGAATCATATATAAAACACATCTTTTAGCTTGCATAAATAATGCTTTGACTTTTGTATCCTCTGGTGATGATTTGATACTTGAAGGATTCAGACTCAGGGTGTAAAATCCACTTATTCTTGAAATATCCATGGCATTATTTGACTTCAAATCATGCATGACCTCCCTCAGGGTATCCTCTTTATATGGTGCGACAATGCCGATTACTTGCTTGATAAGTTCATCGATTGATAACATATCGGATATTCTCAATGTCAATTTCGGTCTGTTACGAGCAGTCATATCATCATAAACAGTCATGTTGTAGACAGTGTCAATTTCTCCGACATCAATAATACTTTTGATTAATGAACGAACCCCATCCACAGATGCATTGATAAATTTATTCAATGGTTGTAGGTAGACATCGTCAGGGCCGAATGGTTTCATTGTAAACAATTGTCCCAATAATTTGCAGATTGCATTCAAGTTCTTTTTCGAATTCTGTGAAATATTCATTGGTTTGATTTTGAAAAGGTCTGGAGATTCAAAAATAGAGCTGACAAAACCGGTAATGATAACGTGACCAGCATTAGATAAATGCTCTTGTTCCAAATGGTTTGGATATTTTTTCATAGAAGCTTTATAAGCAACGCTACCTAGCACTCTTATATGAACAGGTAGTTTGTCATGTTCATCATTTATAATGCGAAAGATTTGAGAGCCAAACTCCCTTAGATGTTGCAAGTTGGTAACAAATGTAGCCTTCGTATCCGGATCTTCAATGGCTTTCTCAACAGCAATGGGTCTCGGGGTATTATGGACATACTTATAGATGAGAGCTGGATCACTTTCAATGTCCAGTTGGGAGTCACCCATTATGGTTTCAATCATTTCACCAAACAAACAGGTCAAGGTCTTTCTTTGTGTTTCATTGAAGGTCCTCAATAATCTTTGCCAACCAACGATATCCTGGTTTTGGAAGGCATCGACAGAGGATGATTTGGAGATGAAATCCTTAATACAGGAGTCAATCAGGCCAATGAATAAATATTCCTCTCTAGTTGGCAATTCCTCAGATCTCAGATTGTTGAATATTTTCAGAGCAACATCAACACCGCGATAGTCACTATGGATCAGTCTTGTCAAATACAAAGGTTGAGTTTGTAGTAAGTAGAAGAACTTCTCATATAATTCCATTCTGTTCTTTGCTTTTCTATTCAACGAGCCGACGTCAACAGTGGAATAATGTTGATCAGATGAAGGTAGTTCAGTGTTTTTTTGCAAAATAAGCTCATCAAGAGTAATCTTATTTTTTTGTAACAGGGCAATTTTCAGGTCCAATTGGCCAATGTACTTCTCCAATGATTCATTTGAGGCTGTTTTCTCATTGATGGTTTCTTTGACTTTGGTCAAGCTAACTTCTTCTTCAAAATCAACATCACTGTCATTCAACAAATAGGCAAACTTCTTGATAACCGACAATGGTGGGTTCTCCATTGAAATCAGTGATTTGTATGCATTGCCCAAATAGTTGCCCCTTATAAAACTTTGGATTTTGATGATTGCAGGCAAGTGTTGCTTATAATATTCCATAACTTCATTTTTGGCCCTTCTGTGTAAGTATCCACGAGCAGCAGCTTGGAATCCAACAGTTTCTTCGGCATAATAATCTAAAGTCTCCAGGAACAAATCAAATCCATATCTTGAGAGCACACCACGAACTGTAGATTGGACATTGATAATCGCTGGTGCCAGCCTCTGCAAAACTAGCTTATCGTTTGCAATGTTTCTTCTAATGAGTTTTCCTTTACCAATAGCACATAGTCTTCTCAAATCCAGTTCCTGATCATCAATTACATCAAGAATATCATTCAAGTTGTTTCTTCCAAAGCCACCTCTAGCAATGGATTGAAGCTCAATCAATGAGGAAGTAGAGTCACCCAAAACAGTGAATTTTTCATCAACTCGGCGTCTTATAATATTAGCACGAATAACAGATTGCAATATAAGGACGATATCTTCTGAAGAATGGGCTTCACTGACAGCGGTTTTGATCTTTTTCGTGTACAAGACACGACGAGCTTGTGATTGAAATTTGATAATGGCATCTTTGGCTAATTGTGATTTTTCAAACTTATCGCGGGCAATTTTCTTTCTCGAAGCAGCTTGAACATCAACCAAGTTAAACTCATTTTTCAAAAGAGCCATTTTAATGACGAAAACATGATCTCTGATCTTTTTACCTCGGCAAATACTTTGTAAAGCAACCGTCTTGTCATCTGGTTGTGCGCTAGTGACACTTGAAATTCTTCTTTTTTGTAAATTAGCCCTAATGGTTGATTGAAGACCAATGATTTGTGAAGCATAAGTTCCAATTGAGGAGGTGTCTTTAAAATATTTCCTTTTGGCAATAGCTCTTCTGGCTAACGACTGCATTTCAATAATGTCATCTGCTAATGATTTCAGGATAATTCGGTCCACGAACATTCCATATCTGTAAATAGACCCTCTTGATACAGCTTGAAATCTGATGATGTTTCGTAGATAATCAGACTCTGAGAGTTTCTGGTTCTTCGAAGGTGAAAGTGTGTAGTCGTTGACCAATGAAGTTCCATACTCTTCAGAGCTGTCAATTTCCACGGTATCGATTGGTGCAGGGGCTGGCCGTGGTGTAGATCTAGCGCTCTTTAGGCTGAAAGCAGGCGACAACGCGGCCCCGGTATCTGACTCCAAGAATGGGTTATCCCCAAGCTTATTGAGTAATTTGGATGGTGCTTTTGACGATCTTGGGGGTGGTGGAGGTGGTTGAGAGGCTGGCTCTTGGGTCAGAGATGCATCTTTCAATGATGGAATAGAGAGCTTTTTTGGACTCTTTGGTAACTCACGACCGAATTGCTTATTCATTGAGTCAAAGTTTGGCAAACTCACACCAGACAAACTATTTTCGGATTTCTTGATATCTTCCTCACTGAAGTCCAATTTACCATCCAGTTTCTCAATTAAAGGAGCCTGTAAATCTTGTGATAGCATAAAGCTCAGCGCGTGGATACAAAATATGACACGAGGAATGTTTTTTTTATCGTATAAGTCTGTTAACTCGAATCTGAACAAATCTGGCATCTTAACGAAGTCTAGGAAATGAAAGAAAACATTGATGTTCTCGGTATGCTTGAACTGCAATCTTGCACCTGAAGGGGTGATCCTTCTGACGAGCTCCGGCTTGAACGATTCGGTCAATTTGGCCAAGATGACACCATCTCTTAGAGCATCAGTGGCCAATTCGGAAGCAGATGGAATTTCTTCTCCAATACATTTTTCAATCCATTCTTCAGCCTCTCCAATTCTGCAAAGATAGTCGTAACCTTTTTTATCTCTTCCTGAAGTTGGCAGGAACGTTGTTGTAGTTGTCTTAGTCTCAACTGGTCTGAAAGTAGTTCTTTTTAATGGCGAAGGACTTCCTAATTTCAGTTCCGCTAAGGTTTGTTGAACAGCATCTGTCTTATTGTTATCATTCTTCTCATTTTCAAACACCAACCTTTTGACTGATGAAACCTTTTCTTTGTAAGCTGGTTCACCTTTAGCAGCAGTGTTAGACTTAGAAGGAGTCTTAGGATTGGAAGCTGGTTGAGCATTCAGCTTCGCTGAAGGCTGTAAGGGACCACCTATTGTCTCCAGATAACGCGAGGCAACATGCCTTTTTGGAGGCGAAGAACCACTGGAAGACATTCTGTAAATATTGCCTGGCCTAGAGCTCTTCAAGAAAGCCTTTCAAGTTGTAAATGCTTGCGCGTTTCTCTCCAAATGGTGGGATAGAAAGATCCTGTTCCTGAAGTTGAGCTCAAGATTTCTAAAATTTGTTTTGAAGCGATTTTGAAAAGTAAACAAAGAGAGCAGAGAAGAGTTGCCACAGCAATGGATCAATAGTGATTATGTAATCCAGCTTCGCGAATTCTGGTGAAGCTCAAATTCTTTAGAAGATCAAGAGGAAAAGACATGTTCAAAAGGCAAAGGGCATCGATCAGGAGCTCGCAAAGGTGGCTCATTTATTCGGTGCTCGGGGTATTTGTGAATTAGATACACAGGTAATAAGATTGATTGGTGAGCAAAAATTACCAAAATCAGGAAGGTGAATATCCATTGATCAACTTTCAAAAGGTGCTGCAACCTATAGAGAAAGAATAAAGAACACACACAAATACTATTAGGAGGTTTACATCGAATATTTCACACTTAGTCTTCAGTCAACACTCCACACCTTCATAATGGAAACGCTAATAAAAGTGCTTGACCATAGGGCTAAAAGAGTCAACTTTGAGCTCAACCATGCCGATAAATATCTAGAACAGTTCAAGACAGAGGAGTATTACACTAAAATAGGGAACAGACTGGACGATATATTGAGAATATCGTACTTTTTGGTCAAATTTTTCATATCGCAACCGCCAAAGTACCAACTACCAAACAACATATCCCAGAAAGGTGAAGAATTGATAGATTATGGGGTTGAATTAGCAGATGTTCCTGGCCCAATAGAATACATCGAGGAAAACTTCACACTATACACATTACAGGATCTACCCCCTGAAGTTGAATCTGAATTTGATTACAACTACTTTGCGTTCTATTCATTCTTGGCTTATCTGAAGCCATCATTCTACTTTGTGCACGATTGTGAACTAATACCAACAGGTAGAGCAGAAACTCAAAAAGAAAAAGTCACAAGAGTTTTGATGAACCTAGTCCAATTGTTGGCATTCATACGCTCATTTGATCAAGCTGGCTCACGAGATGTGATGAATGTCCTTCGAAGCCTTTTCTATGATTTTGAAAATCTTTTTTCAATAAAGGAGGAGGAGGAAGACGGTCATGATGGCTATTTTTTCCATAAGGAATATTCAAATCAAGCCGCTCTTTACACGATACATGGCTTACTTTATGACGATATGACGCTTGACGAGATAAAAGATTACTTTTACCTACTATTGAAAACACATTCAGAAATTCCAGAACTGGACTATTACAACACTACCTTACAGACTTACAAATTCGCCCTAGAAAACTTGTTTAAAACCAGTGAAAATGCTAAAGAATTCAAAGAACAGCTATCCAAACAATTTACTATTGAAAATTTCAAAGAATCCCTCTTGAAGTTAGCCAAAACATTGTCCAGCAACGTTATTCGTGAAGCACTGAAGCTACAGACAGTGGACCTTGATAAAACAGCATTGGCAGTCAACTATGACTATGAAATAAAGAAGCGGGAGGAAGAAATGCAGAAAATGGAAGGTGTTGTGACAGAAGCTGTTAGTAAAAAACATGAAGAGGAAAGGAAAGTTTTGCTTGCATCGTTAGAATCAAAGGATAGGGAGATAGATATTTTGAAGCAAGAGCACCATATCAAAGACCAAGAATTACAACACCTGAGCTCCCAATTAGACAAAGAGATTAACAACAAATCCGGAAGCTTTAGATCTTTTACGAATATCAAAGAGTTTGAAGCCACTTATCCACAAATATACAGGGATATTAGTATCCAGACTTTCAAAGCATCATCGCACATGTACGGTCAACAGATCAGTACAATGGATATTGACCTAATAACCACTAAACAAGAGCTTAAGAAGGCAAACAAACGTGCAGCAGAATTGGAAAAACAAATTCAAGCACTTCAAAAAAGTCACGCAGATGATGACGATGTCGTAGAAACATCGCAATGGGATTTCCAACAACAGCAGAATCACCACCAACATCCGTCCCAACCTGGAAGTGTTAGAGGCGGTGAAGGTAATGGACCAGTTGACGACATGAGACAAGATTTTGGTCCAAGAAACGGCTACTATGGTCAACAAGGTTATGAGGGAAGAGGAAGCTTTTATGTCCCACAAGGTCAGCAACACCCACAAGTACACCCACGATTCAACGGTGTGGCGGGACCGTCTGCTGGGTACAGAAATTCACAAAATCCACAAAGATACAGAGAGCCTTATTGAACGATACGTCCAACTGAATACGAATGAATCACGAGATACCCTAGTCAGGCCAATGTGGTAATAAAAAAACGAGAAACAAAGGTGGCACAATAGCTACACATTAATTCATAGCTCTAACAACTCAAATGTGACAAAAAAGACATTTTGAGCAGAACCACCATAATAGTCTTACTCTATATATTAATGCTAGTTTTAACAAAAGTTTGCATATCAGATAATACGTTTTGTAATACCTCTTTATCCCCTCCTTTCAATCGCTGATACAGCTCTATTTCATTCTCAGCAATAGGAGCTTTTTCATAATTTGGGCTTGGGGTACTTGTACTAGGATGATCAAAGTCATTCACACGTAACTCTTCACCATTTACAGACTTGAAAATTAGTTTCTTGCAATTTTCAATGATTGCATTTTGCGAATTGACTTGTGGGAGTATGCTAGTATTTTCCGAGTTGTGAATTCTTAATTGGTGAGATTTAACGAAAACCATTGAGTTTTCGATATTGAACAGGAAAGCAGGACCATTGGAATCCAAATAGATTATGGAGTTTTTGATTTCTTTGATGGTGATTGAATCAACGTTTTGTACAACTAAGATCGATGATGAAATATTTGTTATCAAGGGACTTGATTCTCTTTTTACAACATGGACTGTATTTTCGAGCCCATTCAGCGTGGGTGCCACCTCATGATCTTTGAGTATGGAAGAAACGCTTTTGTTTACTTGAGACTTTTTAGGTTCCGGTCTTTTGGAAAATTTGAATCTTCTTGTTGGTTGTGATGTTTTCTCAACCTTATCAAACAGTGATCGTATTTGCTTTATAACGTTAGCCGATCGCACGATCGATGATCAAATAGACACTTTACTTACCTCTGAGTATGACAGTTGCTGATATGTCGGCAGCAAATGGGAAACTTTTTCAATCTCTATTTTCAAGTCATTGATATCAGCCTTTAATGATGCTGGATCCTTTGAAGTCCCTATAGAGGATTGAAGTACTCAAAAAGTGTTAATGTAATGTCCTCGTATCAACAAACAGATACTGTCACTCACCTTTGACCCTTTTATTAAATTCGTCGTGCAATTCGTTTATATCTATCTTTTCTGCCATCTTCAACTTATCCGGTGACATTGTTATTGATTTAACACAGGCGCATCAGCTCAGTTTTTCAATAGATCAATATGCTTTCTCTACCCGTTAAAGATGACAGTTCGAAAAAGAGATTTAACTACAAAAAATTCATAACGCAAAAAGTAACCATATTATATTAGAAATAATCAAAAGCTATTTATAAATTATATCATGAGTGTGTGTAACTAAGAATTAAAGATGGAAAGCAATCTAATCAACTTCTTCCATTTCAGTTTCAGCAGCTTTTTCTTCAGATGGGGCTTCAGTAGCGGCTTCTGGAGCAGCAGCTGGAGTTTCATCTTCATCAATGTTCAAACCTAATGAAATCAATCTGTTGATTCTTGAAGCAAATGAAGTTGGTTCTTCTAAAGTGAAACCAGAAGTCAACAAAGCGGTTTCGTATAACAAAGTGGTCAAATCTTTAACGGTACGGTCTTGAGCACCATCAGCTTCAACCTTGTTTTTCAATTCCTTGATGATAGCGGATCTTGGAGAGATTTCGAAGATTTTCTTTGAGGCCATGTATGAGGACATAGAAGTATCTCTTAAAGCTTGAGCTTTCATGATTCTTTCCATGTTAGCGGACCAACCGAATTGGGCAGTTCTGATAGCAGCTGGAGCATCAACTAATTTATGAGAAACAACAACTTTTTCAACTTGTTCACCCAACACTTCTTTCAAAGCTTTAGCCAAGTTTTCGTATTCAGCTTCTTCTTTTTCTCTCAATTCTTTTTCTTCAGCAGTTTCTTCTAATTCGAAATCTTTGGTAATATCAACCAATTTCTTGTCTTCGTATTCTTTCAATTGAGTGAAAGCGTATTCATCAATTGGGTCAACCAAGAATAGAACTTCGAAGTTTTTAGCTTTCAAGATTTCTAAGAATGGGGATTTTTCAACAGCTTTTAATGATTCACCAGTAATGTAGTAAATGTTCTTTTGGTGTTCTTGCATTCTAGTAACGTAATCACTTAAAGAGGTTAATTCTTCAGCAGATTTGGTAGAGTTGTAACGCAATAATTTGGCTAAGGCGTTTCTGTTTTGGGAATCTTCATGGATACCTAATTTCAAGTTCTTACCGAAAGCGGTGTAGAATTTGTCAAATTGTTCAGCATCTTCAGCAATTTCATTGAAAGTTTCAATCAATTTCTTAACAATATTCTTTCTGATAACCTTCAAGATTTTGTTTTGTTGTAAAGTTTCTCTTGACAAGTTCAATGGTAAATCTTCAGAATCAACAACACCTCTAACGAATGATAACCATTCTGGAATCAATTCTTCAGCTTCATCAGTGATGAAAACACGACGGACGTATAACTTGATGTTGTTCTTCTTCTTCTTAGATTCAAACAGATCGAATGGAGCTCTCTTTGGAACAAATAAGATAGCTTTGAATTCTAATTGACCTTCAACAGAGAAATGTTTAACGGCTAATGGATCTTCCCAATCGTTAGAGATTGATTTATAGAAAGCATTGTATTCTTCTTGAGTGACATCACTTGGGTTTCTAGTCCATAATGGTTTAGTTTTGTTTAATTCTTCAACTTCTTGAACAGTTTCTTTGATTTTTTTGGATTCAGTGGATTCAGATTTTTCTTCTTCATCAACTTCTTCCAATTTTGGTTTTTTGTCATCTTCTTCATCTTTCTTTTCTTCAGATTCTGGAGCATCCTTTTCAATTTCTTTAGTGACGACTAATTGAATTGGGTAAGCAACGAATTCAGAGTGACGTTTAATAACTTCTTTGATTCTCTTTTCATCTAAGTATTCTAATTGATCTTCTTTCAAGAATAATCTCAAGATAGAACCACGTTTGATTCTTTCGTTGGTTTCATCTAAAGTAACAGTGAATTTACCACCAGCGTTTGATTCCCAAATGTATTGTTCATCGTCGTTGTTTTTGGAGATAACTTGGACTCTGTCAGCAACCAAGAATAAGGAGTAGAAACCAACACCAAATTGACCAATCATGGAAACATCGGCACCAGCACTTAAAGCTTCCATAAATGATTTGGTACCAGATTTAGCAATGGTACCCAAGTTGTTGACTAAATCAGCTTTGGTCATACCAATACCGGTATCTCTAATTTCCAAAACTTTTTCTTCAGGTCTTGGAGTGATTCTGATGAATAATTCAGGTTCAGTTTCCAATTGAGTCTTGTCAGACAAAGCTTGATATCTGATTTTATCAAGAGCATCAGAAGCGTTAGAAACCAATTCTCTTAAAAAGATTTCCTTGTTTGAGTAAACAGTGTTGATGATCAAACTCATCAATTGAGTGATCTCAGCTTGGAATTCATATGATTCACCTTTTGACATTTTGAAATAAGTTGAGTATTAAGCCGCCTTGTTCTAAAAGTTTGACCTGTAAGTTATACTTGGTGAACAAGATTTGCCTTCGTTGGCGAAATTTGGTTCATTTATATTTTTTTTTTCCCAACGTTGACTTTTTCCAACAGCGATTTTGATTTTCTCTAGAACATTCTATGTCCACTGGAGAGACTGCTGGAAAGACATATTCTTAGCGGAATTAGACCAGGAATAGGACCATCATGTAGCTGCGCCTATGACCATACGGAAAATCCATCAATTTTCAATCAACATGGAATTTTGTAGAACTTTATTGGCCTCAAACTGATCGATGAATATTAGCTATTAAGCCCTCCGCCAAAAAGGGCCAGTGAGAATCTGTAGAACACATTCGCGACAATTTACCCGTATACTTATTGTCCCGTATTACATATGACAGACATGTAAGCACCCCAAATACTCGATTCACGAAATCTACATAATATTGTTTATAAAGCATTGATAGGCCCATTGTTACTTGTTATCTATCCGATCACAGTCTGGAAGTCATTTCAAGCCTTTAGCATTGTCTATTTGCGCGTGGCTCTTCCAAACCAGCTCATGATGGACTCTTCATTTTCACCTTTTTTGAATTCAACATCTTCATTGGAGACGACACTTTCTAATCTATGATCTCTCAATAGCAGAGCGAAAAATATGAGCAGAATGCAAAAGCAAGTACCTACAGTACACAGTATCTTTTGGACATATCTGTATGCTGCAACAACAGCTTGTCTTTCAACGGTGTCCCAAGTATAAGTCACAATAAATTCGAATGGTGATCCATATGCTGAAGTGACCAACTCAGTATCACCTAATCTTTTAGCTAATTGTTTGGGTAGAATATTAACCCAAATCGCACCACTAACGGCACTACCGATACTGGTACCGATACTATAAGATGCCAAGTATGTAGCCAAAACCCCAGCCATGTGTTGGTGATTGACACAAGTTTGGATAGAACATTGAACCAAGTAGGTTGACAACCCAGCAGCAAACCCAAGTAAACACAACGAGCCAATAACACCTGTATGGCTAATTCTATCGCCACCTCTGAACCTGATTAATAAACCCATAGCCAATAGCCACATGAAAGAACCAAAGAGAATGATCGCTTTCAGTCTTCTAATTCTTGTGACCAGGAGACCCACAATGAATCCCACAATGACACTTGCGAACGAATAAAGTTGCACAATTCTGGTAGCACTTTTCACTGACTCATTATTACCAACAACAAGAACGGTATACATATAATCACCTTGTTGATACCAAATAAAATTGATCAAAATGGCAATGGCAATGGCAGAGTATATACCACGATCCTTGAATAAATAACCTGGTACAATTGGCACTCTGGCAAATTTTGATTCCCAAAGGATGAATAGAGGTAAGGCCAAGCACCAGCCAATAACTTCTGGGACAATGATTTTAGCATGTTTCCACTCTGAATTGATACCACCGCCTAAAGTGAATGGAACCAAGATACAACCAAAAGTGGCCACTGCAAGAATCAACCCCACTATATCGAGATCCCAGAAGAAAGTCTCTATGAGAAATTTTTTCCAACCAACTTGTTCCCAAGGAGTCTTTTCTTTAATCTCAGCCAAATCTCCATTTTTTCTAGCCAAATATTGCATATGTAACATACAACAAACCAATGGTATACAAGCCAATGGTAAAATGAAGGCCCACATACCGATACCAAATTTCCAGTTCAGTCCGCCGACTGCAGTTTGAACATTACCAGAAACCCAAGTATTTATGATGAATGGAGATGCAACGACAAAACTAGCCAATACCCTCCAGTTCAAGTTTGAGAGATCAGAGCTCAACACTTCAAGCATCAATGATAACGAGGTTAACCCCAAAGAGTAGAATACTGCACCTGCTGCAAATTTTTGAACATTTGTAGCTTGGGATTCAATTATGGTACCCATAACATAAAAGAGGACTGTGAAAAAGATTAATGTTAATCTCCCAAAAACATCACTTATACGAGCGAATGCCAATTGACCTGCCGCAGCAATGACAGCTTGAATACAATTGACCGTTGATAATAGTGAATGAGTAGAGTATGATGATTGGGCGTATGCCAGGTTCACTGAACGAACAGAACTATCCAAACCATAGGCATAAGCAACTAAAAAAATTGAAAAGAAGAAGAAAACCTTATAAATTGGATGTTTATAATATTTGGCATAAGCTTCAATTTTCAAAACACCTCTTGTCTTCTGGTTCTTTGCGGAGATCTCAGAAGGTAGATTATTGATATTATCTCCCGGAAGATCGTCAAGCTCATAAGCTTCATGAGTCTGTGCCTGCTTGGTCACTTCTTTGATTGACATCTTGTGATACTCTATGGCACTGTTTGAGCTTGGTTAAGAAATAAAAAACGTTGAAATCTCTGGATATTGTGTATTAGATATACTCCGAATCTCCCCATAATGTAGACTTGAAGAAGCATCCTCACGGCTGTCGATCTATTTGGCAAATCACCGACACGTTAAGCATAACATTCCTTGACGTATAAGTGGCATTTCATTCCAACATTTTTCCCCATTTGGTTAAATTCATATTAGATTATGGTTATTCAGATGCTGATCAAAAAAGGATCAAAACGATCAAATGTAGCTGTTATGCAGGTTAGCCGATGATGTAATCTTCACAAGAATAGCGAAGAAAGCTAGCAATGAGAGTCTTGCTTTAAGTAAAACAAAGTCTTGGGCAAGCTCATGGTACTCTTCAATTTTCAAGGTTTACAACCATACCAATCAATCATATGTTTGGGTTCCTGAAAGTGCTGTAATTCGGGATTGAAGCTTTGATTGAATATTCGAGATTAGTAAAGTCAATGAACTTTTCAAGCGTGCCAAACTGCACTGTAGAATGACCAGTTGCAACGTCCAGCGTTGTGAAGCCGAAGGCAAAAGCTACTATAGGCCCAAACGATTCCGAGGCTGACACTAGAACCCCAGCTCAAGTGCAATGTAGAAAACGCTAGATGGAGTTTTGGGTGTTATTGGAGAACTCCACTTTGCTGGGCAGCTATCCAATTTTGGGCTGGAGAATGATTTTCATATCCACATAGATGATATAATAGCAGCTATATATATCGCCGTGATGATTTGATCAAGTGGTGAAAACCCTTGAAATTATTTTTTCCATTATCGTAGCAGTACTTTGTTAGCATGAAAGCCTCCAGCAATTATCACAACGGCGTGTGGGATAAATAACGATTCATGCATCTAAATTATCTCAAAGCACCCAGTTGGAAACGGACGGTCATTACTGCATACTCCAAGAGATTCTGAGCTGAATAGAGTTTACAACAGATCCGATCTCTGGTTTGTGCTTGATACATTTCCTCTCCAGTCAACAACCAGGAGATACACAAAATGATTGATACACAGCAGACATTCAGGTCGACTCACAATCTTGAAGGGCCGGTCATAATCTTGCTGCATTGATTGCAATATTACCACTACAAATTTGGTTTCAATTTTGACATGTGCTTCAGCGAATCAATCTGAGCTTCTTTTGCGATGAATTATTATTGAATCATCTGAAAACTGACTTTTCAAGATTGCATATTAAAGCACATCGAAAGAAACCAGTCCTTTCTAAGTGAGATATATGAATTGAGCACTCACAATACGCTTCATTAGCTCCTAGTAGCGAGCTGGGAGATAAGATTAAGTATTGAGGCTAGATCTCTGCGTCTTTCATAGTTTCATCCAATTTGACCTCCTCATAAGATTCCTTCACAAACACAAAACTCACAAAATGTAGCCAAATTTTAGTCAAGTTTCCCGCGAAAGCTATGATACTGCTGAAAAAATTCGCGACCTGTTCAGTTATAAAATTCTCAATTTCCCGCTCTTCGTTTAGTTGAAAAAACGTTCAAATCTTGTGCGATAAAAATGAAAGTCAAAGAATGGTCTCAAGTTGGACTCTTCTTCCCATCAACACCTTGACAATCCTTCCTCAACCACATTCTTTTACGGAAAACCAACTGAAAACACAATGGGGAAACTTACACAACTCGTGCTACACCCTTTTGAGCTCAAGGCAGCCATTCAATTGTGAGTGAAATTTCCGATCAAATTCTTTTTGTCCTTTAAACGAGACATTTTGAATATTGTTTAATGGATTGATTTACTAACAACAGAATAACAACAGAAAGTTTTTTAGACAAAGTGTCCATCCAAGAAACCCAGATACTGAAAATCAAGAATTGGCAAGATGTTGGTATATATTGAAAAAAACATCTCGTTCATTTGCTGCTGTTATTGAAGAATTACATCCAGAATTAAGAAATGCAATCATGTTGTTTTATTTAGTGCTTAGAGCTCTAGACACCGTGGAAGATGATATGACCATTGACAGATCAATCAAAGTACCACTATTACGTGACTTCCATAATAAATTAAACACCAAAGATTTTACATTTAATGGTAATGGACCTAATGAAAAAGATCGTATTGTCTTGGTTGAATTTAATCAGATTTTATATGAATATGCTAAGCTAAAACCGGAATACCAGGATGTTATCAAAGATATCACTGATAAGATGGGGAACGGTATGGCTGATTATATTGAAAACGATGAGTTCAATGCCAACGGTTTGATCACCATTAAAGATTATGATTTATATTGTTATTATGTTGCAGGTTTGGTTGGTGATGGTCTGACCAGATTAATTGTATTGGCCAAGTTTGGTGATGCTATTTTATATAAAAACACTCAACATTTGATTGGTATGGGGTTGTTCTTACAAAAGACAAATATCATTAGAGACTACGAAGAAGATCAAAGAGATGGTCGTTCATTTTGGCCAAAAGAGATTTGGGGAAACTATACTGATAATTTATCAAGTTTCCTTGATGAAAAACACCAGACTCAAGGCTTATATTGTATTAGTGATTTGGTTGCTAATGCCTTGGAACATGTGATTGACGTTTTGACCTACTTATCACTAATTGAAGATTCCTCAAGTTTCAATTTCTGTGCTATACCTCAAGTTATGGCCATTGCAACTTTGGAACTAGTTTATCAAAACCCAAAAGTTTTCAAAGAAAATGTCAAGATCAGAAAGGGGACAACTTGTTGGTTGATCTTAAACTCTAGAAAATTTGATGATGTTGTCAATATCTTCAGATCCTATATCAGAAGAATACACCACAAATCCACTCCAAATGATCCAAACTATTTGAGAATAGGTCAGTTGTGTGGTAAGATTGAGCAATTCATTGAAAGTATGTACCCATCCAATATTCCTGAAGGAGCTGAATTCAAGGAGACTGCTGTTTATAAACAAGTTCAAAACAGAAGTAAATTGGATAAAGAGATTGCTCCAACCATTCAATTTGAAAATTTAAAGACCAATTTAACATTGAGTGTTGTTGGATTGTCAATTTTGTTTTTGCTGAGCAGATTATTCTAATTATAGGGCTTCTTTGGAAATCGCACTAGTGGTTCATCAGTGGGTTTATAATAGATGTGACGTTGTAGTAAGCCATATGGAGAGTGTTGTTTAAATTAATAAGATGATCAATATCAAGTTTGATTTACTCGTGTATCAATTCTCTGGTGGTTCTAGATGATAAAAGACCAATATCAAGACGTATATAGATTAAGATGAGGCTGTTCTGAGCTGTCAAATCCATTCGGAAGCAAACTAATGACCCCAGTTTCCGAGTTGATTCCATGTATAGAAGAGCAAATTAAAGAGAAAAAAGGAAACTGATTTGCCATTTTGTCAGACATCTAAGAAGCCATTTCAATGCAAACCTCAATTTTAAAGTTTCATTCCCCGGAAGTGGAACAACTTGATATACGTTTTGGGGATAGTTTCCGCTTTGGGAACTTGTCGCCGGATAAAGTAATTTCAGCGTTTTGGGCTGGGAAAGACATTGGTACAGCCAGCCAAGGACACAGCGGTAGAGAGTTCAGCAGTCGGAACGCAATGGGACTATGCTGGCTGAAGTATACATGGGTAGCTCTTGTATGTTCCAGAGGTCAATCTTGGTTTCTCCCGGTGTTGTTATCAAGGGTTTAAAATGCGTGCTCCGAACCGTCGGTGTGGACAGCGGGCCCGGATTTAAGTTTTGAGATATGGTTAGTTGACAGATGTGGATGTCAATATAAGCCAAAAAGGCAAAAGAATAGTGAGACATGGATTGAGTGGCCTTTTTCCGAGGGGGGGCTTGATATAAAAGAGGTGAAGCTTCCATGATGTTCCCAAAATGTTTATATCATCTTTATAAGTCTGATTATAAGTGTTGATTGTTATTTTGAACTGAAAACATGTCTGTCGCTCAAGAAGAAGACGTTCAAGAGTTTAATCCAACTCAACCTACTCAAGCTGTTGATAGAGGGGGTAATAATCAGGATACCGCTCCTGAATACGAAGAAATTGCAAAAATCGTTACAAGATCAAACACTGAACCAGATGGTGGTGTTTTAGGTAAATTGGAAACTTTATCCAAAAGACTTTCCAAAGGAAATGTTAGACAAACTGGGACTTACGATATTGACCCAGAAGATTTTGATTTCCATAGAGTCCTTTCATCGTTTTTAACTTCTGCTGATGAGCAAGGTATTCATTTGAGATCAACTGGTGTGGTTTTCAAAGATGTCACTACAACAGGTGTTGATGCGGCTACCAGTTATGCTCCAACTGTTAAAGACTTGGCTTTAGGCCCTATCACTGCTTGGAATTCGTTCAGAGAGAGCAGAAGAACGACAAACAGAAATATCATTCAAAATGTCACTGGTGTTGTCAAACCTGGTGAAATGTGTCTTGTCTTGGGTAGACCAGGTGCTGGTTGTTCAACTTTTTTGAAAACAATCGCTGGTGAACATGATCAATTTATTAGTGTTTCTGGTGATATTAACTATGATCAAATCCCACAATCTGAAATGATGAAGAAATATAAAAGTGAAGTCATCTATAACGGTGAATTGGACATTCATTTCCCTCACTTGACTGTTGACCAGACACTTAGATTTGCCATTGCTTGTAAGACTCCTCATACTAGAGTTGATGGTGCCCCAAGAGAACAATATATCACTTCTTTTAGGGATTTATTGGCAACAATCTTTGGATTGAGACATACTTATAACACTAAAGTTGGTAGTGATTTTGTTAGAGGTGTTTCAGGTGGTGAAAGAAAAAGAGTCTCTATAGCTGAAGCTATGGCCACAAAATCATCCGTTTATTGTTGGGATAACGCCACTAGAGGTTTGGATTCTTCTACAGCATTGGAATATGCTCAAGCTATTAGAACATCCACCTCTTTAACCAAAAACTCTGCTTTTGTCACAATTTATCAAGCGGGTGAAAATATCTATCAAACATTTGATAAAGTCACCATTTTATATGACGGTCGTCAAATCTATTTTGGGGCAATTGAAGATGCCAAGCAGTATTTTATTGATATGGGATTCGAACCTCCTTCTCGTCAATCAACCGCCGAGTTTTTAACAGCTGTTACTGATCCAATTGGTAGATTCCCAAAACCAGGTATGGAAAGTTCAGTTCCTCAAACAGCTGATGATTTTGAAAAATATTGGAGAGCCTCACCTGAATTCAAAGCTTTAACTGCTGAAATTCAAAGTTATGAATCATCAACAACCGCTGATGCTACAAGAGAAGCGTATGATAAATCACTAGCTCAAGAGAAACCAAAAACTCATTATCGTTATACTTTGAAGTATCACCAACAATTGAAATTGGTTGTCAAGAGAGGATTTGATCGTATCTATGGTGATAAGGCATATACCGTTGTCTCTTGTTCTGCTGCTACCATTCAAGCTTTAGTTATTGGTTCGTTATATTGGAACACACCTGAAACCACCAGTGGATCTTTTTCAAGAGGAGGTATTATTTTCTTTATGATTTTGTACTACTCCATTATGGGTCTTGCAGAAGTGTCTGGTCAATTTGCTGAACGTCCAATTTTGCTAAAACAAAAGTCTTATTCTCTTTTCCATCCATCTTGTGAAACATTCGCATCTGCTTTGACAAAATTCCCATTCAAATTATTGTCACTAACAATTTTCTACCTGTTGATTTATTTCTTGTCAAACTTGTCTCGTGATGCTGGAAAATTTTTTTTAAACTATTTGTTCATGATTCTTACTGCTGAAGCAATTGCTGCTTTGTTTCAAGCTGTTGCTGCATTAACACAAACTGTGGCCGTTGCTAATTCAATTTCAGGTGTTTTCATGTTGGCTATTGCTCTTTACACTTGTTATATGATACAACTGAAACAAATGCATCCTTGGTTCAAATGGATCTCTTACATTAATCCAGTCAGATATGGGTTTGAAAATATGCTTACTACCGAGTTTCATGGTCGTGAAATGGATTGTGGAAGCTCTTTGGTTCCAAGTGGTGCTGGATATACAGATGTCAGTATTTCTAATCAAGTTTGTGCTTTTGTTGGCTCACAGGCTGGTTCCAGTATAGTTTCTGGTGATGATTACATGGATGTTCAATATGCTTTCAATTACTCACATATTTGGAGAAATTTTGGTATTTTGATCGCGTTTTTAGTCGCTTTCTTATTTACCAATGCTATTTGTACTGAATTTAAAAGACCAGTTGCTAATGGTGGTGACCATTTATACTTCAAACGTGGTGGTAAACCAGCATCGGATGAAGTTTTGATATCGTCGGAGCGTAAAAACGATGACTTAGAGTCTGGTGGTGCTACTCAACAAGATCATGACCTAAAATCTAATTCTTCTGCTGAAAATGAAGTGTTCGAAAGCCTTGGTTCTACTTCTGTATTCACATGGCAAAATATTGACTATGTCATTCCATACAAAGGTGGTCAAAGAAAATTATTAGATAACGTTCAAGGTTATGTTAAGCCAGGTACTTTAACTGCTTTGATGGGTGAATCTGGTGCTGGTAAGACCACGCTATTGAATACTTTGGCACAACGTATTGATATGGGTACTATTACTGGTGACATGCTTGTTAATGGTCGTCCCTCAGATACTTCCTTCAATAGATCAACCGGTTACGTTCAACAACAAGATTTGCACATTGCTGAACTCACTGTTAGAGAATCCTTGCAATTCGCAGCTAGATTACGTCGTCCTAAAAATGTTCCTGAAAGTGAAAAATTAGACTATGTCGAAAAAATCATAAAGATTTTGAATATGGAAGCCTATGCTGAAGCTTTAGTTGGTAATTTAGGTGCAGGATTGAATGTTGAACAGCGTAAAAAGCTTTCCATTGGTACTGAACTTGTTGCTAAGCCATCACTATTGTTGTTCTTGGATGAACCTACTTCTGGTTTGGATTCTCAAAGCTCTTGGGCCATCATCAACCTGTTGAGGAAATTGGCTGAGGCTGGTCAATCTATCTTGTGTACTATTCATCAACCTTCTGCCACATTATTTGAAGCATTTGATCGTTTATTGCTGTTGAGAAAAGGTGGGCAAACTGTCTATTTTGGTGACATTGGTAAAAACTCTAGAATCATGTTGGATTACTTTGAAAGAAATGGTGCAAGACAATGTCAAGAGGGTGAAAATCCTGCTGAATATATCTTAGAAGCTATTGGTGCTGGTGCCACTGCTCATGTTCAAGAAAATTGGAATGATAAATGGTGCAGATCTCCAGAATTTGAGGCTACTACCAAGGAAATTGAAATTTTGGCTCGTGAAGGTTCAGAGAAACCTGTCGAAAGTAGCCATGAATTATTGAAAACTTATGCTTCACCTTATCTTGATCAATTATGGTATGTTACCAAACGTACAGGTACACAATTTTTCAGAGATCCACAATACATTATGTCCAAATTCTTCTTATTAACTGTTGGTGGTTTATTAATTGGTTTCAGTTTCTGGAATTTGAATGATTCTACCATTGGTATGCAAAATGGGATGTTCGTTGTCTTCTTGTCTTTGGTCATTTCTGCTCCTGCAATCAATCAAATTCAAGAGAGAGCTATTGCTTCAAGAGAACTGTTTGAGGTGAGAGAATCTAAATCAAATACTTATCACTGGTCTACTTTACTATTAGCTCAATTCATTAATGAAGTTCCTTACCATATCTTTATCAATGCCATTTACTTCTTCTGTGTCTATTACCCATTGAAAGCTAATAATGCTACTGAAAGGGCAGCCACTTGGTATTTGAATTATTCAATCATGTATCAACTTTACTATATCTCATTGGGTTTGATGGTTGTGTACATGGCTCCAGATTTGCCATCAGCCAATGTTATCTTGGGTTTGTGTTTTGCCTTTATGATGGCCTTCTGTGGTGTTGTCCAACCTTCTTCACTAATGCCTGGGTTCTGGACTTTTATGTACAAGCTGTCCCCTTTGACTTATTTCATTCAAACTTTGATGTCTTTGATTTTACACGAGAAGAAAGTGGTTTGCAGTGATGACGAATACAGTACTTTTCAACCACCAAGTGGGCAAACATGTCAAGAATTTGCTGGCACCTTCATGGAAAGTGCTACGGGTTATTTGAAAAATCCAAGTGATACTTCAGATTGTGGTTATTGTTCCTACTCTGTTGCCGATGAGTACATGAGTACTGTTGGTGTCAAGTATAGCTATAGATGGAGAAACTTTGGATTCATGTGGGTTTACATTATTTTCAATCTTGTTGCTATGTGTGCATTATACTACATTTTGAGAGTATCGAAATTCTCACCATTGGAATATATTAAGACCAAGCTCGAGGCTCGCAAACATAAAAAAGAGGCTTCAAATACGAACTGAATCGTTTGTTGTGGATAAAGAGTCACTCGTTAATATTGTTTTAGATACCCAAGTTGTTTTATAGATTCTTTAACTTGAGAAGAGGTCATATATAAGTTTGTTTTAGTATAATTAGAGATTTCATTAACTATGTCATAAGTAGAGGGCGACAGAAAGATCGATAAGTATAATATTCATAACATCTTGATTATGTATATCGGGATATATCGCAGAATTTTAGACGAGACCGTTGCGATTTTGTATTCATATACTGCTTATAGTGGAATATCCCGACGTTTACTTTCTCTTTATCGGCTTTGATGGAATAAGATCGGGAATTTCAGAACAAAATTGTCTATACACGAACACGTAATATCAACAATCGAATATTTTAGACTTCGTCGGATTTTCAGATGCCTTCCGTCTCCCATTATTTGAATACTCACGAGATTCAACATAACGTTCCATCGCTTGAATGCAGTCTAGTCTACATAGCAAAATAGCTTTCGAGGCTCGGCTCTGGTGGACGTTTTTATATAGAGGTCTGAAGTAGCCAATGTAGTAAGACTTCAGACTTTAAAGCTGGCTTTGGCTAACACCAGTTGAACATCGCATACGAATTCATCGTGAATGTGTCCTCATTCGTTCATTAATTGTAAATCTAACAAAAGATCAACTCATTTTGGGAGCCAAGCTCGAAAATGATGTACGAGAGATTTAAGCTCCTCTGTTTCTTGACTTAGTTTGATAAAGATGATATTCTCAATAAGCCAGCATCTGTTTATGCTTGGAGCTTTTATTGTAGTAATTGTCTTTCGAGTTCGGTGTTATTGAAGACATACTCATAGATCACAGCCGACATAGATATATTTTGCAACCACGTAACGTTAACAAAGCAGCAATAACTTAGCAATTAGTTTGGTGTTTGTTTATGTGCGAGGCTTTTAGTCCGAGAGGTCAATAGTTTTTCCGGTTAGAGTTTTTCCGGTATGTGTCTTTTTCTCAAGTTTTTCCGGAGACTGTCTTCCCATTGGATAAGATCACTACAGATCGCTTTGAAATCAATTAGCAAAATTCTCTGAGGGATCATGGCTACAAATCTCACGCAAAAAGTGCTGTGCCTAACAATTTTGATGACCACATCCAGCATCAATACACAGACATTTTCTTGAGCTTCTTCGGGAAAGACAAGCCTACCACAGGTAATCAGCTGGTCTAGAGAGGGATCATGCTGGTCTCCTATAGGCCCATGGGGCATTTGTTGGGGACTCCTGATTCATACGTCTGACGATTAACAGCTTGCAATCGATCCAATCCCAGTTTCAGCTCTCAAAAAGAGCGCTGGGATGTTTGAAGTTTTGCTTGCCCTTTTCTTTTGCCAGACGCAATGCTGACTAAGCCCCATGGCTCGATTTTTTTGCCCTGTAGATTTTAGGACCTAATTTCGTAATGGACTAAAAAAAAATAAAGCGTTGTACTTATGAATTCAAGATTAGTTGTGGGAACGCAGGAGCAATGAAAAATTTTCACATAGTTAAGCACAAGGTGTAATCAGATGCTGGCAAATGTCACAAATATGTAATCTAGGTTGGGAAGTGGATTAGACCCGTCTTTAAAAGTCTCAAGATTTAAGTCGACGTACTAAAAACACACTGAACATACGTGGAGTGTATTTTACTGGAATCCGGTGATATCTTATAAAAACAATCAAGAGCCCTTCAAAATTTGATCATTTTCTCACTCTAGTTTATAATTTTTTTAAAAGATTGGCAACTGTAGTAATTCATTTTATTACAAGAATTCAACAAACTTTATAAACATATTACACATATCAATATGGGTCTTTTAAGAAGAAAGCATTCCATAAGTCATGAAGAATATGACATGGATTCAACAAAACCAACAAATGAACAAAATGAAACCTTGCCAAATTCAGATTCATCTGGTATAAATCAAGGTATCAAATCTCCAGAAGATGGTGCTTCATATAATGGGAACGATGGGAACGATGGGAAAGGTTTAGGTGATCAATCATTATGGCAATTAAAAGCTGTTATTATTCTTTTAGTCGCAAATACATTCACAGGTTTTCTTTTCGGTTGGGATACTGGTACCATTGGTGGTATCACTAATATGACTGGGTTCCAAAAAAATTTCGGTACTTATAACTCATCTACTGGTTCATATGGATTTTCTACAATCATTAAAGGTTTAATCGTTTCATTATTCAATGTGGGTTGTGCTGTTGGTAGTTTCCTCTTGTCAAAACTAGGTGATTACAAAGGTAGAAGATTTGCCATCTTCGTCAGTATGTTTATCTATATCATTGGTTTGATTGTTCAAATGACAGCTGCTACTTCTCAAAAATGGTACCAATACACCATTGGTAGAATCATCACTGGTTTAGCCGTTGGTGCCACTTCTGTCTTGACTCCGATGTTTATTAGTGAATCTTCACCATTGAAAATTAGAGGTGCTATGGTTTGTGTTTACCAATTAATGAATACTCTAGGTATATTGTTTGGTAATGTTGCTGATTATGGTTCAAAAACTTACCATCCAGGAACTAATACCGAATGGTTGGTTCCAATTGGTTTAGGTTATATCTGGGCTGCTTTGGCCATTTTAGGTACTGTAATGATGCCAGAATCACCATTTTACTTGGCTTATAAAAATGATAAAGAAGGTGCTATCAAATCAGTTGCTAAATTAAACAGATTACCAGCTGATTCACCAGCTGTCATGAATGAAGTTGATAACTTTATGGCAAGATCTGAAGCTATGAGAGAAGAGACCCAAAACGTTACTTGGTCAGAATTCATCACTGGTTCACCAATGTTGGGTTGGAGATTGGTTATTGGTATGTTCATTATGGCCATGCAACAATTGTCAGGTGCCAACTATTTCTTCTATTATGGTACTTCTTTATTCACCTCTGTTGGTCTACAAGATACCTACATCACATCAATTATCTTGGCCACTGTTAACTGTGCTCCAACTTTCTTCAGTGCTTATTTAGTTGAAAGGTTTGGACGTAAACAATGTCTAATGGCCGGTTCCATTGGTATGATGACCTGTATGTACATCTATGCATCTGTTGGTGGGTTTGGTCTATACGACAGTGAAGGTAACGCTAGTTACTCTGCTGGTTGTGCGATGATTATTTTCTCATGTTTCTCAATTGTTGGTTTCGCCACCACTTGGGGTCCAGTGGCATACGTTTTGGTTTCAGAATTATATCCAATCCGTGTTCGTGGTACTTCCATGGCCATTGCCACTGCATGTAATTGGATTTGGAATTTCTTGATTTCTCTATTTACTCCATTGATTACCGATGCTATCGATTTCAAATTTGGTTATGTCTTTGCTGGTTGTTTGACAGCTGCTGTTTTCCTAGTTTACTTATTTGTTCCAGAAACCAAAGGTCTCACATCTAAGCAGATTGATGATATATTTGCTTCTGGTCATGTTATCAATGTTAAGAAGCATAAACAACCACTCGATGAAGAAGAAGAAGTGCATTCAACCTAGATATACGATTTTAAACACATTAGTATACTCATACAACATATCAGAATTAAAACAAATTAACACGCTGAGACTGTAAGATATACCATTTATGAGACCTGGTATACTCTACAGCTTGTATCTATAGGAATTGTTCATATATATTTAAAAAATTGAAATGGTTTATGATATTGATAACTTGTAACTTGCACTTATATAGTTGACAGATATAGAATGCATTCGCGAGGAGCGTCTCAGCAATTAAAAAAAGGAAAGCTCGAATTCCAAGCCCAAGAAGTGGCAACTTGCTGTCAATCTCTAGCCCAATGAGTGGAACTATTAGGTGGTCATTAGTTTATCAGGGAGTTAGGGAGTCATTGCTGGGGCTGTTTTATCTGATTGGCTTCAGAAATAAAACGGTTGGGCAAGGCTGCTAGGCAGACGGGACGAAGTGCGGGCTTCCCAAAAGGTCTTACCCCAGAATTTGAATAAGAGCAGCTGAAAAGCTTCAAGATTTAGGAAATAATCGATATGACTATCACAAGTTGAATCATCGGATATCTACTCTATTTTTAACAAATGACAGCACCCAAAAACTGGCGATGGAAGAAGGTACAAATGAGGATGCCGCAAAGTGGCTGCAAATCTTGAAATCCAAGCCAAAGAGTGAGACACAATTATTGGTATACACGACTTTCGAGCGTAAAAAATTGAAGTTTATAATCAGTTTGTGACATTAAATCTGAGGTGTTGTACCCAAGAGACTGGTAGTGGCTCTGGAAAAAGGGCTTTCGAGATGCTTTGTTATGTCACGATTACTTTTTAAGTGTCTAAGAATATGATTTCACAACCCATTTGGTTCTAGATTGAGTACTTCGATACATCACTCAATCGATTCGATTGGAATCGCATGGGTGAAATGAAAGACTATATAGACAGGGTGACTATTGTTTGGAGCCTATTGTACTTTCAAAAGAGATACGAAAGAACTCTCTAGAAATAGGCCAATCATGTCAGGAAGAATTGGCGAAAGAGCTACTTCGACATCCACCTCATCAGCTTCAACAAAGCCAGCAGCACGTCGTTCTGTCGTATCGGCTTCAGACTCGGTGTTCAATGATGACGTTGACTTTAAAGAAGGAATGGATAGTGATGATCCAAAGGCTCCACCACAAGGGCTTCAAGGACAGTCACTTTGGCAATTGAGAAGTGTAATAGCAATTCTTGTTGCAAACACATTCACTGGTTTAATATTTGGATATGATACAGGTACAATTGGTGGTATCACAAATATGGCTGGGTGCAAGAGACATTTTGCTCCATTCAAAGATGGTGAATATCAATTTGAGGAGATGATTGTTGGTTTGATAGTTTCTATATTCAATATTGGTTGCGCTTTTGGTAGTGCATTCATTTCTAAGACTGGTGATTGGAAGGGAAGAAGATTTGGGATTTTTGTTAGCATTATGATTTATATTGCTGGTTTGATAATTCAAATGACATCTGTTCTTTCCAGGAAATGGTATCATTTCTTTGTTGGGAGAATCGTCACAGGGTTGTCAGTTGGTGCATGTTCAGTTTTGACACCAATGTTTATTAGTGAAACTGCTCCAGTGCAAATTCGTGGTGGTATGGTTTGTGTGTTCCAATTGATGATTACTTTTGGTATTTTGATTGGTAATGTGGTGAACTATGGTTGCAAATCATCTTACTCAGATACCAATACCGAGTGGTTAGTTCCTCTTGGATTAGGATTTGCTTGGTCTCTACTGGCCTTGGTAGGTTTATCATTCATGCCAGAATCCCCATTCTATTTGATCTATAAAAATGAAAAGGATAAAGCCATCATCTCTTTTGCAGCATTGAACAAATTACCAAAAGATTCACCAGCTGTCCGTTACGAAGTTGAAGAACTATTGCGTAAATCGGAAGAATTGAAAGCAGAAACAGGTCAAACCAATTAAACTGAATTCATCACTGGCTCTCCAATGCTTGGCTTCAGATTAGGTATTGGTATGTTTATCATGGCAATGCAACAATTGACCGGTGCTAACTATTTCTTTTATTATGGTACTTCATTATTTGGCTCTGTCGGTATGGATGATTCCTATAAAACTGCCATTGTATTGGCAACTGTCAATTGTGTTCCAACTTTCTTCAGTGTCTATCTTGTTGAAAGATTTGGTCGTAAACAATGCTTGTTAGTGGGTAGTTGTTCTATGTGTGCTTGTATGTTCATCTATGCCTCTGTTGGTGGGTTTGGCTTGTATGATTCCAAAGGTGACACTCAATACTCTGCTGGTATTGTGATGATTGTATTCACATGCCTATTCATCGTGGGGTTTGCAACAACTTGGGGTCCAGTTGCCTTTGTCTTAGTCTCGGAATTATATCCAATCCGTGTTCGTGGTATGTCAATGGCTGTTGCGACTGCTTGTAATTGGATCTGGAACATTTTGATCTCATTATTCACGCCATTCATCACTGATGCTATTGACTTCAAATTTGGTTATGTGTTTGCTGGATGTTTATTCGTATCAATAATTTTGGTGTACTTATTTGTTCCAGAGACAAAAGATCTCACCAGTTCTCAAATTGATGATATTTATAGAGATCACCATGTTCTACATTTGAAGAACCATGCACCTCCAATAACAGAGGAAGACTATGATGACACAATAGAAAAGTGATCAACAGTCGAAATTATATATTTTGGCCAACGTCTTTGTGACTTGATATAAATATTTTCCTCCACAATACATAAATCATTCAATCAATCATGATTCTTACTTGTACTGCTCACGAAGCATACTAGGTCTTATCTTCAAGGCTTTAACCGTTTCTTCATACTTTTCATTCCCGATAAAAATCGTAGAATCGCGCTCGCGAATTCAAAAAACCCGGAAACACGATTTTAACACGTTTGATTTGAAATGTTCAACTTTCCTACAACTCTGTTCACAATCTCGTGTAAATCAACATAAAAAATGAAGTTCTCATCATCCCTTGTACTAGGCCTGCTATCTGCCCTTGCTGCTGCATCAAACGTCATCGTTGCCAACAACAAAAACTTTGACGACATCGTTTACAAATCCGGGAAGGATTCTCTTGTGGAGTTTTATGCCTCTTGGTGTGGTCATTGTAAGAATTTGGCACCAATATATGATGAATTAGCAGAGACTTATAAACATACCAAAGATGTTCAAATTGTCAAGATTGAATGTGATGAAAACAGAGCCACTTGTCAACAATTTGGTATCAAAGGTTTCCCAACTTTGAAGTTTTTCAAAAACGGTGTTGACGAACCACTTGATTACGAAGATGGTAGAGATCTTGATTCATTTGTTAAATACATTGGTAAGAACTCAGATGCTTACGTTTACATTCCAAAAGTCCAATCGAACATTGTTCAAGTTTCTGATTTAGATTTTGAAAAAACCTTATTGGAAAGTGGTAAGAATGTTTTTGTTGTCTTCACTGCCTCATGGTGTGGTCATTGTAAAAACCTACATCCAGCTTGGGAGCAACTTGCCGAACTATATAAGGACGATGATAACGTTGTGATTGCTGAAGTTTCCACCACAGATTCCCCATCTGAAGAGTTACAAAAGAAATATAGTATTTCTGGTTTCCCAACCATCTTAACGTTCAAAGCTGATTCTAAAGACCATATCCCATTCGATAGCACAAGAAACATTGAAGGTCTAACTAGTTGGGTCAATCAAATTGCAGGACTGCATAGAGCTTCAGATGGTGGTTTATTACCATCTGCTGGTCGTAATTCAGTTATTGATTCACAAATTACCAAATTATACAAATCAGCTCCACATCAAGCCAATGAATTGGCCACTAATATCATTAGTGAATTAGGCGATGTCAAGGATAGATCTACTGAATACTACAGAAAATGTCTGAACAAGATCATCAATGGTGAAGAGACTTTCTTTGATAAGGAATATACTAGAATCTCCAAACTTTTATCAAACACAAAAGCTCTATCAAAAGAAAAAGCTGATTACTTACAAGAAAGATTAAACATCTTGAAAGTCTTCAAACGCTGAAAGTTTTCTTTTCTTTTAGTCAATCACATTTCATAAATAACTGTTGTTTATCTATGGTATATATTACGACCAATTTAAATATAGTTTGTTTCTAGTTTTTTCTTCTCACTTATGAAAAAAAAGATGTAATGGATTAGCTGAATATCAATACTTTCACCTTGTGGTCTTGATCTGACCTACTCCGACAAGCTATGTCTCGCCTCCTTCACTTTATTATATGGTTGTTTCGACAAACTTTCTATTTTCATATTAGATCCAGACCCAGATTCCATTTCGTAATTTTCCTCCACATCTTCATCGCTATAGATAACATCATCTTCAACATTTTCCACTTCACCGCGTAACCTTCTATCTCTTTCATCCAACCAAGTTATAACAACAAACGCAATTGCCAATGATATATTGAATGCTAGGGACGCAGGATATCCAATACTCCACTGTGGTGCTGCTCTCGTTCCATATTTTGCCGCAGTTGGGAATAATCCTAATGGTGCCCATGTATATATAAAATAGCCAATCCCCATCATGGAACCCATCACAATGGCTTTTTGTTCTTGATCATGTTTCAAAATTCTGTTTATAGTTGAATATAAGATTGGAGAGCCACAAGCGGTTAGTCCACTGGCATAAAATGCGAAGAAGACCGCACCAGTTGGGACGTGATATATGGTCATGATTATACTTTGAATGATGCCCCCCCAAGATTGATATCATGAAAACTTTCCAAGGAGCATAAACAGCAGCCAATGCAGACCCAACAAAGCTTGCAACAACTGAAACTGCATTGACCACAGTTGGATAGTTGTTGATTTCATATACACTGTATGTGTTTTGAGCTTTTAGCCAAAGTGACATATAACTAGGTGTGTAATGTCCTAGAAGCATACATATATATGCAAACACACAAACGTACCATTTCCATTGAGTGAATGTCCTTTTCCAAACGTTCCAATCTAGTTTACCAGCTTTTTCGTATTTGTATCTTTTTGTTCTTTTCATAACCAGCTCATAATCTTCATCAGATAAATACCATGGTTTAGTACTCTCTGGTAAACCGGGCCAAAATGCGAATCCAACAAATGCGATTGGTATAGTTATTATTCCATCAATTATGAACAGCCATTGCCAGCCTTTCAATCCACCAACACCACTCAAATTCTTATAAGCTGCAGCTTGTAAGTAGCCAGAGAACATACTACCCAATGATGCACATAAAAACCAAGTGCCTGCCCTCACAAATAACTCTGGAGGGTTCCCCTTGTATGAACGCGAGCCGTACCAGTTCCCCAAAATATAATGGACACCTAAGAAGCTCGGAGACTCGAACAATCCCACGAGAAATCTGATGGCGTATAATTGATCAACATTTGTGATTCTGCTTTGGGCAAATGTACAAATCCCATAGAAAATTTCTAATGTTGGCAATACGTATTTGGAATACTTGGGTCTCGACATCACCAATAAAAATGGCACTTGACCAAGGACGTAACCGGAGAGATATGTAATATTGAGCCAGTTTAATTCATTCCCATAAAGCGATAAATCCTCTTTCATACCAGACACATAGGCATTTGTGATATTTGATTGATCTAAAAATTTGGCGAAAAACGAAGTACAACCATAGATCAAAATTATCAAATCTAACTTGAATAAAAGTTTCCGTTCTTGTTCTGAATAGTTGGATGGATACCATACAAACATAGATCTCAAACACTGTACGAGTTTATTTTGTTTCAGCTTTCTCCCTGGAGAGCGTGGTGTCCCGTCTTTTATCGAGTTTTGGTACATTATTGTAATGGTCAGTGAGCCTCCAGTGTTACCGTTCTAAAGAGAGACAAGCCATTTTTCGACAATATCTGACCTTTTATAAGGGTTCACCGCTATCTAGCAAACAAACAAGCCTTAAGATTTGAGATTAGTGTGCCACAGCTGTTTATCACCGAATTTGGACAACACCAAATGGCGCATTTTGGATAGGGAAAGGCGGTGTGTCAGCTTGGTTGTAACTGTATCGTAATTGAAGCTGATTTTTAGGACGTCGATGTCGATGGTAATATTATTCAAAGAAGTAAATGAAGCATAATGAAGATCAACAGTAAAGTGTGGCATGCGGGATGAATTCATCAACAAACCGAGTCACATTTAACGACGAAGTAGTAAAGCTTGAGTCCACATCTTTGATACGGTGTACTTGGTTTTTGATTTGCCTCTATTTCTAAGATGTTCAACGTTTAATAACGAACAATAAGCGGCAAATTCATTTAGTTCAATAACGATGAAGGGTACAAACGACAGAATGTTCACGATCCAGAACAGAAACCGCTTTTCAGCTGTGACTACCTATAATTAGCCCAGTGTAGCTTGTATAGGTCCATGAATCGCCACCATCTTCAAAACTTGATACATGAGTTCATTCTCAACTGAGAACATGCCCAAGAATTTAAATCCACAAAGCTTTATACCATAGAGATCCGCGAACTCGTAAGCTCGCTGACGGCGCAAAAATCCGCTATATTCTCAAACAATCATACTCTACTTCAAAGAAGCTATAACAAGAAGATTAAATATATTAACACTGGGCTCATTAAAGATATAGCTCTCTATAACATGAGCTAATGTTCCCACTCGGGGACTTTCCATTTCATTACAATGCAACAACTTGAATAAATATTAAGATCAATAACTTTATATGCCACAAAACCAATACATCAAAGACATCCAGTCTCGGTTGACAAAAGTGTTCAGAGTGTAGGAGATGTGATTTTGGATCTACCAGTCGATCCCCTTTGTCTTTTGGACCACTCTGACCAATTCACTCCAGACTTTCCCACCACCAAGAACGGTTTCATCAATGATTGGGATTGCATTTGCTGGAGTACATTTCGCCAACCAAATAATTTCACCAGTTCTCAAATAGATTATAACATTTGCAGCGTATTTATGACCACCGACATGGTTTATATATGATACATTAACACCGTTTGGTCTATCATCTCCAACATCTCTGTACAAGTTTTTCTCTCTCAAATGACCATCCATCTCTTTCTTCATTAATGGTGCAGTGATACCGCATCTTTTATCTCTTGTTCTATGAGAACATAAAAACAAAAATGCTTGTTCTGGAGCTGGGACGATTTTAAACCCTTGTACTTGAGCTGGTGGTTGTGTATTTTCCTCTCTTGATTTTCTCAAGATTGGGATTAATTCGTTCAATACTGAATCAACGTTTGCTAAATCAATCTTTTTCAGCCATATGAAGAACGGTAGAATCAACACATCGTTGACTTCGCCAGTGTAACATCTTGGATCCAAACTATCAAAAGGTAAAGATGAGGTGGCAACTTTGATATTACCTTTAGGAAATGCCTCACCGCCGTATTGGCTCTTCCAGTTTACTATTGCATTTTCCACGGTATTCGGAGTAGATGTAGCATCATGACCCCAATCAGACTTGGACGTGGGCACTATGAAGTGTAGATCTGTTGGTTTGGCAGAGTTGTAAATGTCACCATTGTCCACTTTGACACTTGAAGGGAATTTTGTAGAGCAGCCTTCACATTCAGCATTACAAGACGACAATGGAACAATTTGTGAAATTTCTTCATCTCGTTCCGAGAGGCTTGAATCTCTTCCAAAAAATTTGTTGATGGCGAACATGGTGTTACGGTGTCTATCTTTTTATATTGCTCGTTCACGCAGCACAATCCCCGTCTCTTTAGAGTTGAGGAACAACACTTCTTTATATACAAGAAAAGCCAAAACTGATGCAAAATCTGATCTAATCAAATAATTTTGTTATGGCTGAATAATTTTTTTTTTTAATTTTTTGTGCGGCCGGTGGAAAAGCCCAAAACGGGAAAGCGGCCGAGCTTGAAATTACCGGTGATTTCAGAGATAATCGGAAGAATTAACTATATACAATTCAGTACTGTAAAGTGGTTGATAATGGCTAAACAGGGCCAGCGTTGAGCACAATCTTACCTCTGGCCTTGTGGGTGGCTAGTTTCTTGATGGCGACCTGGTAGTCTTTAAAGTCGTAGACAGAATCGATGTATGGTGTTGCTTTTCCTTGTTCAAATAGCTCTTTGGCCAATGGGTAATAATCAGAAGAGGTGGTGACAAAAGTATAGTTGTAGGATCTTAAGAATGGGAATAGTCTCCATAAATTATTAATGTTGAAGAATCCTAAGAAGGATTGGCTGTAATCGGCTATTTTGTCACCCACAAGAGTGACGTAACCTGACTCAGTGGTCTTTGGCTTCAAGATATCATCAATAATTGGGAACAAGTCATCACTTCCAACACAGTCAACGATAAGATCAAACTTCTCACCTTGGAACTCATTGTCCACAATGGTTTTGGTTTGTTTGGCAACATCACCTTTGGTATAATCAACAATAAAATCAGCACCTAATCCTTTAATCAGCTCAGTGGAGCCTGAAGAGTTGACACTAACAACATTTTCAACTTCATAATGGTTCTTCAGCAGTTGGATTGTGTAATGACCCACAGCAGTCGCACCACCAATGACCAAAACTTTCGAGTTTGGCTTTGGCTTATGGAAAGATCTGACAGTGTTGTACGCAGTGGCGAACACTAATGGGAACGCAGCAGCTTGTTCTAAAGTCAAATTTGATGGGATCTTACCAACAGAAGAAGTGGAAGGTTTCAACACTAAATATTGGGAAACCGTTCCTTGCTCCGTGTAAACTGGCTCAAATAAACCAGAAACTTTATCACCAACGGAGAATTCTGTAATCTCAGAGCCAACTTGCTCCACAACACCTGAGAAATCACGACCAATGGACTTTTCATTACGCTTGAAAAACAATAACCATGAAGAATTGTACAAGATCAAATCAACAGGGTTCAAAGCTGCCGAATGCACTTTGACCAATATATCGTCCTTTTCGATGGTTCTTGTGTCCAAATGAACGGTCTTGAACCCCAATGGTCCACCGTTCTTATAGCTCAGTCTCTGGAAACTAATAGATGACATCTTATACTATTGAATCTATGAGTGATAAATAATGTTCATTCTTCCTTATAAATTCAAAATTTCGGTATAAATGAATTTTTAAGGGATCCGTTTTGCGGATTACATAATCATTACGTCTACGATGATGTAATCATTTTCTTGTAAGTGAAAATTTTGTCCAAAAAAAAAATAACAAAAATCAATCAAAATTCAACGTTTAATGCTGTTTTCTTAACAATATTCAAACGACGATTTTATCAAAGGAATACATTCAATTGATCAAAGACTGCACGCTTCCAACCTCACATCACTTAAAACCTACCTTTTTATCCCGTTTTAAATCCACACATTCATCTTACTGAACCCACTTTGAATCCTATTCCTACATTTCCAACCACAAATACCTCTTACTAAATCCGTTTAAACTAATACAACAAATAAGAAGTTAAATCGCAACAGATAGATTAAAAGATTTATTTGTAAAAGCTAAACACTGAACTGAACTAACGGAATCTCCTATTACTATTCAAAGGTTTTCTTTTCATCAACCACAATTCCCAAACTACTACAAAAAGAACCCTCAAACTATCATAAACTGAGAAAAATTATCACTAGTATAATCAATTATCGTCATGACAGATCAAGAAACTTCTGAATCTTTATTCGATACTAAATTCACTGCTGATGCGCCAATTGACACTTCAGTTTTACCTTCCAATGAAATCACCACTGCTATAATAGGCTTCCGTATTTTGGTTTCAGTTAAAGAAGCCGGTATTGTCATTGGTAAGAATGGTTCAGTCATTGCTGACATTAGAGATCAAACCGGTGTCAAAGCCGGTGTATCCCAAGTTGTCCAAGGTTGTCCGGATAGAATCTTAACTGTTACTGGTCCATTGGATGCCACTGCTCAAGCTTTAGGTTTAATTGCTAAAGCCCTTGCCTCATCTCCATTGGAAGATGGTACTTTTCAATTCTTCCCATTGAAACGTTTATTACAACCAGGTCCTGAAGGCTCAACCTCTTTGAGATTGTTGATTCCAAATGCTCAAATGGGTACTATTATTGGTCGTCAAGGTGCTAGAATCAAATCTTTACAAGAAAATTATGATGTGAGATTAGTTGCTTCAAAAGATTTTTTACAAAATTCTACCGAAAGATTAGTTGAATTACAAGGTCTTCCTGATAAGATTGAAATTGCTTCGAAGATTGTTGCTCGTTGTTTGATTGAAGATTGGCATTCAGCTGCTGGTACCACTTTTTATACACCATCTCCAAGAACTGCCAGACGTTCAAACTTTGTCGGTGGCAATAACGGTAATGCAAACTCTACAACTGATGTTTCCAAGACTGTGAATTTCCCAAGTGAATTTGTCGGTTGTTTGATTGGTAGAGCTGGTTCAAGAATTCAAGAAATTCGTAAAGTTTCAGGTGCTCAAGTCACTATTGCTAGTGAAGATGATGAAAATGGAGAACGTTCATTTACTTTAGCTGGTACTAACAAGGCTGTTGATAAAGCTTTGTCTTTCTTGCAACAAAACTTGGAAAGAGAAAAAGAACGTCGTGAAAAGATTGCTGCTGGCGAACAAGAATAAAATTATAATTGTTCCGTTGTTCACTGTCTGATTGCTACCTTTCTTGAGTCTACTCTTTTTATATGTATAAGGTTGATGCTACAAAAATTTAACCTACCCACACTCCTTTTTAATGGACAGTTAGTCATGATGAAGCTTAATTATTTGAATTAAATGTTTAGAAGCTATTTACATTTAACCTATTATATGATTTCATATAAATGCTGAGTATTTCTATTTTGCTTTTTTTTTGTCATTTTTGCTTATGAATTCCACCATTTCCCAATGATCAATTACTTTTTCCTTCTCAAATGTTGTCCTTATACATTTTTTCATGTTCATTGGGGGATTCATCCTCCGATTTTCATGACAAGAACAACATTTTTTTGCTTTTATCGATCTATTTCTTGAGGGCATATGCTCTTTGTGGATGAATCTTTATATATATATATGACCTGTACTATTAAGATTAGCTTTAAATTGAATTGAAGATATTGAAAAGATTCTAGGTGTAGTTTATCCTTGTGTGTCCCGGAACAAGGCATACCAGATCCGCTTTGTTTACATTTTCTCAAATCGGGTTGCCTTGAAGAAACAATGATAATCGTAAGAAAAAAATTAGTTGATTATAGACACAAGAAGTTGATATTTGAGTAGAGCTTGTTGGTGAGGGTACAATTCCAATCTTGTTATTCATCATATACCTTCACTAAAATCCATCGGGGAAAGCTTTCACGTCATAGAAACTTGTGTTCACAAATCACTTAATACCCAATCTTTTAGTCCAAACATTCCTTAGGATTTTTCGCAGCATTCCAAAGGTGCAAGCCCTACATAAAATATCCAGCTGTGTGCTCAATCGAGACTGAATAGGCTACATTCCACAGAACAACATCCACAGAGACTCTTCATATAGCCATGTCATACCAATTGCCTGGGGCTTTCCCAACCACCCCATCGTCAAATCAGAGAAGTTTTGAACAAAAGACTCCAACCGCTTCTGACTTCAAATTCACACCTTTCACCAGTATGTCTGGTGTTAAGAAACAATTATACCCTAATATATCACATTTACAGAGCTCAGAAAATTCCCAGCAGCAGCAACAGCAAGATGAGTTGGCTAGATCATTCCAGGAGAAAGGTTATAGTAATACTTTGAGTACAAAAGTTCTATCAGAGTTGAATCAAAGAGCTGCTACTAAAAATTCCTCATTAATGAACAAAAATTCCATCTTAAGTCCTAGAAGCTCAAGATATAACTCATCACATAGAACTCGATTTCAAAAAATGGAATCCATATCAAGTCATTATGCTGCTTCAAGAAGAAATCAACAGGCAAATTTGCAAAAATCTTCATCTTCCGTCAATAGGGAAACTGTGGAGCTGGATAAAGAAAACATCCCATCCTATGAACCACATTCGAAACGTACAAACGTTACAGATATCGCTAGTGCTACAAAGAGAAGAAAAACTGAAGTCGGTGCTAAAGAAGTTCGTTCTCCATTAAAGCAAACCCAAACTTTGTCATCTTCCAAAGGTCAAACTAATTTACAAAAGATATTGAATTCCGCTCCACCACCTCATAGAGAATTCAGAGAAACCACTTCCAAAGTTGCATTGAAACCACCAGCCCCGATACGGAGTACAGCAGCTTCAACCACGGGACAGAGAAATTTGAAGGAATCTAGATCCATATCACAAATCTCTAGACCATCAACGTCTAACTCAACTTTGAGATCTTCAACGAGTATATCCAACTTGAAACAGCCGTCATTAAGACACACGACATCAACAAGGACTTTACCCAAATCCACAACCTTAAACAATTTAACGAAACCAACAGCTTCTAGTATCTCAAGATCATCAACCACAAATAACCTATCACAGACATTACGCCCAAAACCTTCTAGAGAGGTCCTGAATACTTCAAGAATACCCAGATCAAAACCAATAATGAACGAAAAAAACTCAAAACCTTTGTGGAGATGAACTAATACATAAAAATATTTTAGAGCTTATCTAACGGCTCGAAAAGAGACATTTTGGAAATTATAGCATAGAGAATTACTACGTACATTATCTTGACCATAAGTCAGAATTGTAATCAAAGTTGTATATAATGCTGTCATCGTGTACTATATTACCAAAGATGCCTCAGTGTGGACTAGACGTGCAGAGCAATTCACAGTACGATATAGATCATAGTCAATTTGTCTTCTTCTGTTGATCCATCTTATCAACATTCTTAGTTGGTTTCTTACTATTCTCAAGCCTGGTTAACGCACACGATTCATAGGCACAAAAAAAATAAAACTTCAGATACTGAAGAACATGAAGACTAATGAACCATTACTAATGAACCATTACTCCCCAGTGATCTCGACGTTTTAAGATGAATCTTATCGGTGACATTGTGGAGCATGACATAGAGGCACCTACGCCGCCTACACCACCTACTTTCCAGCCGATGTCTCAGCAGAGCACCGGCTTTCCAGCACCAAGCAGAGGAGGTACTGCATGGAAAAGAAGACCAAAACCAGAGACTTCAAAGAGAGAAGAACCAACCAAGGCGATGAGTGAGAGTGATAAGCTCACGGCTTTGAAAAGGCTACCAAAGGACGAGCAAAAGCTGAATTATGATAACTTGTCAGAAGCTGAGAAAATACATATGGAAAATATTGAAATTTTGAGTAAGATGTCCGAAGCGGAAAGAATACAAGAAAAAGAAGAACTATTAGATTCGATGGATCCTCAAATCCTCAAAGCTTTGTTACTAAGAAGTGAAAAGAAGCTCGCAAAGAAAAGTGAAGCTGAATTTGAAGGTTATGGTGATTGGATCGGTGGTGATAAAAATGGTGAAGCATGGAAAGAACCAACTTTAGACAAATCAACAGTTGATACTGCATTGGGAATCCAATTTAAGGCCCAATTAAATGAAGATCTACCATCTGAATCCACAAGCAGTCAGAAAAAAGTCAGATTTGATGATGTGTCACAAGTTAAATATGATGAGCCTAAACAAGATGATGGATGGGAAGATATTGAAAATCTTGATGATCTAGCACCTGCTTCGTATCAAATAAATCAGGATGCTGATGATATGCCCCTCGAGGAAGCTATTGCTAATGTTCATTTCCCCAAACCTGCAGTGGACGAGGATGAAACATATAAATTAGACATTAATGATCCTGATTTCCAAGATAAATTACATGAAAAATATTTCCCAGATTTACCAAAAGATACTGCCAAATTGAAATGGATGGAACCATTACCGGAGCTGAAACCTGGTGAATATGTTTTCGATAATGTATCTGATTTGAGATTCGATTTCAAAGGTGATTTGATTGTTCCCTCTGGGAATGGTAATATAAGTACTACAGAAGGTTTACATCATCACGCTGACAATCCAACATTAGCCGGTTATACATTAAAAGAATTGGCACATTTGAGCAGATCTACTGTGCCAGGTCAAAGATGTATTGCTATACGAACTCTGGGAAGGGTTCTACATAAATTAGGGAAGGGAAAGTACAACATTGTACCCGAATATGAACCTGATGAAGATGGAGAAGAAGTCCCAATAAATGATGAGACGTTGAATGCTGCCACTTCTGAATTTGATCAAATGTTTTGGGGGTTGATTGATGAGTTAAGAATAATTGAAACTTTAGAAGAAAGTGCAGATGAGAAAATCACAAAGAATTTAAGTGTTAGAAATTATGCCATCGAGGCCCTATGGTTGTGGAAACAAGGTGGTGGGAACAAGAGACATGCTAAATAGATCAATGGTAACTACCAACTACCTGTATTTATGGACTTCAACTCTGTAGTAAAACTTGCAATCCAAAGAGTTCATAGTTCCTAGAGATTAAAGACCCGTATTTCAATGACAGAAGAAAATAATACCAATGATATTTTCGCGAAAATGTTACCCTCAGATTTGTGCTTCGCGAAAGAATCAAAGTCAAGATCTCTAGTTATATGATCAGTGGCGAGCCTTTCGATACTGTTCAACAAACATCTACAAGACTCCAAGGGCTATTGTCAGTTTAATTTAATCCAATTCCGAGATCAATTGAAGATATACAATGGATGCTATAGCTTCAAAATACTCACATAAGGCCGGGACGCTCAGTGCGTTAGGTTATGATAATGAAGACAACATGAAGCATGATTATGTTAACAATGTCAGTTTACCATTAGCTCCATCATTATCAATGCCACCAATTTCACAACCAACTGATTTTTTAAGAGCACATACCGATGATTCCCAAAACCCAGACTGTAAGATCAAAATTGCCCATGGTACTACAACATTAGCATTTAGATTCCAAGGAGGGATTGTTGTAGCTGTGGATTCAAGAGCCACTGCTGGTAATTGGATCGCTTCACAAACCGTTAAGAAAGTTATCGAGATCAATCCTTTCTTATTGGGTACCATGGCAGGTGGTGCTGCTGACTGTCAATATTGGGAAACTTGGTTAGGTACCCAATGTAGGTTACATGAATTGAGAGAAAAATCAAGAATATCCGTCGCTGCTGCTTCTAAAATTTTATCTAATTTGGTCTATCAATATAAAGGTATGGGTTTATCTATGGGTACAATGGTTTGTGGTTATACAAAGAAAGAAGGTCCAACCATATATTACGTGGATAGTGACGGTACAAGATTGAAAGGGGATGTTTTCTGTGTGGGTTCAGGTCAAACTTTTGCCTATGGTGTATTAGATTCAAATTTGAGATGGGACTTAACAGTGGAGGAAGCCTTATATTTGGGTAAACGTTCGATTTTAGCTGCTGCTCATAGAGATGCCTTCTCTGGTGGGTCCATCAACTTGTTCCATATTACAGAAGAAGGTTGGGTATTCCATGGGAACCATGATGTTGGTCCAACTTTTTACGAAGTCAAAGCTCAAGAAGGTTCTTTCAACAATGTTGTTGGTTAAGTCATGATCACAAAAATAAATGTAAACTAGAAAATAACCAATGTTTGTAGTCTATAATTTCGTAGAGCTATTGTAATATAATCAATGATTTACTTATACATATTGGGAAACTGAACATAATTAATTATACTTTATACAATCATATCAATCATTTAATTTCATTCATGTCTTGCAATCTTATCATTATGTGCATTATTAGTGGATTCATTTGATTCATCATCATCGAACGATCTTTTTTTAGAATTTGTACCACTTTCATAACCTTGTGTAAAATCTGATGATAGCAATCTATTTAATTCATCAGGATCCATACCTTTGTCGTTTTCTTCTAAAGCAGGTGTGTTTTCTTTGGAAAAAGATTTCAAAACTTTGTCAAATTCTTCATCATTCAAATCATCATCTAAAAATGATAAATCCGGTGCTTCTGGATTTCGATTATTATGGGGTGTTGATTCAACAACAGGTTTCCCAAAACTTGAATCATGTTTTTCATCGATTCTCGAGTTATTGGCACTAGAATTTTCAGCTTGAGGAGGAACTTGTTGTTCTGTAGTTTCTTTCTTCACAACAACATTTGCTGGGGCCAGCTGTGTATTATTCTGAACAGACAAAGATTGTTGTTCTTGTGATTTGCGTGGTAATTGTGGTGGTGCTGGTTGTTGTGATGGTTGATTATGGGATATGTTTGATCCAGCAATAAGTTGGGCAACATCATCAGCACTCATCCTCTTGCCAAGTAGCTCATTAGCATTAGGTTGTGATGCCGGTCTATTCAAATCAACTTGTTGAGCAACATTACTTGCTATTGGTTGAATTTTTTCAGCAATAGGAGTTGAAGGTTCAGTGCGAACTTGTCCAGCTGGTTGGCTCTGAACATTTGACAAAAAGTTTTTGCTGAAATGCAGCTGTTGTTGAGGTTGTTGTTGTGACTGCACTGGATTATGAGGTAGAGGTGGATAATTTTGAATTGAGTTCGATTTATTACTATTATTATTATGATTATTAGGATTTTGATTTGTACTCAATGAAGAAGTTGACCGTTGTAATTGTGGTTGGGCCCTTGGAATGATAGGGGTTGTAGGTTGAGTCTGAGATACACCTGTAATACTGCTCTTGTTAACCGTTGGACTACCAGTGGATAATAATGGTGTTGAATTGGCCTTCACAGGTTGTGGTTGCTGAACAGGGACCTGTTGGCCAAGCTGGGCTTGTCCTACGGACTGCCTGTTCATCTGTTGTAGAGGAGGTTGTGGATGAGCTTGGAATTGTTGGAATTGAGTTTGATTGAATTGTTGTGGTGGAACTTGAGAATGTTGCTGAATAGGCTGTATAGGAATTTTGGAAATAGCTGGAGATGAATGTGGTGAAGGAGATACTTGAAATGGGGTTGGCGTACCACCTCTCGAATTGACATTGGAATTATTCTTACTATTGTTGTTGCTGTTATTACTTCCAGGCTGTTGAACTTTTAAAGGTGCTTTAATTCTCCCATTTGTGACTTTGAAAGTTGCTGCATTTAAGGCAACTGTTAAAATTCTAGTCAATTGTTGAGGATTCGTTTCAATCAATGTAGCCAATGGATCTGAAGTTATACCTTTAGTCTTGGCAGCTTGAGTAACTTGAGCAATAGTCATGGCAATAGCTTGAGTTAAAATTGCAGAAATGGTTGGTCTATCAACTAAAGTTTTCAAATCTTTTGATAAAACAACTAATTGTTGTTGTAAATGAGCCAAGGCCTTCTTAGTATCAGCAGTCAATCCTGTTGGAGGTGGTTTAGGAATTGAAGCTGGAGGTTGTGAGGGAGGTCTATATTGTTGTTGAGGTATACCGCGATTAGCAGCTAATTGGGCCTGGATACTTGGTGTCTTGGTTTGATATTGTGGAGCTGGTGATTGTAGTTGTGGTGAAGGTTTGAAATTATGTTGTTGTTGTTGCATAGGTTGTTGTGGCTGTGATGGCTGGATCGAATGATTAGCCTGTTGACCCTTTCCAGGACCACCAATTGGTTGTGGGGGTAATTGCTGCTGCTGTTGTGGTTGTGATAGTTGTTTCACCGGTGAGGCATAATTCGTCGTATGTTGTTGAGATGGTCTGTGTAATGGTATTTGCGACTGTAAAGGTGGTGATTCTTGAGGTGTGGATTTCGCAGAGGTAGCTGTAGGGGTTTGTTGATTAGAAGTTGGTGGATTAATAGGTTGTTGTTGTTGAAACTGTTGTATAGGAATCGAAGATGGTGCCGATTGCTGTTGCTGCTGTGATTGTTGTCGCTGCTGTGGTTGTGGTTGTGGTTGTGGTTGTTGCTGGAACTGTTGATTAACAAATGGTGTTCCCTGTGTGGTTGATATTTGTGATTGTTGTTGTAAAGGACTTCGACTTGGTATAGAAACATTTGGAGAAGGTGTATCACTTTTATTCAGTTGATTAACTTGTGACAAGCTTGGATGTTGAATAGAAGCTGGTGGCTGTGAAGGAATGTTTTGTAATGATTGTGGTGGTGATTGTTGTTGAGATTGAGGTGTGTTATTACTGGACGATGGTATTGTTGATGTCAATTGATGATTTTGTCCACCAATACCTTGTTGTCCCAAGATTGGCTTCTGTTGTTCCAATTTTTGTTGTTGTTGTAATTTCTGCTGTTGCATTTGTTGTTGAACTTGTTGTTGTTCCAACTTCAAAGCTGCAGCTTTAGCCTTAGCAGCAGCAGCAGCGGCTTGTTTCTTCTTTGCCCTTTCCTTTTCAGCACAATATTCTTCATCAAGCCCCCATAACCAACCTTTACCTTCTT